>PVKC010002115.1:0-45486 GCA_004027635.1 Crocidura indochinensis | reverse complement strand
TTTTTTTTCTATATTTGTTTGTCACTGTTTTGTTGTTTTTGTTTTGTTACCTTTTGTTATTTTTCCCCTTTCTTCTTCTAAATGGATATTTATAACACCTAGATTTACTCTTTCTAGAGTTTTTGTATTAATATCTTTATTTAAAGACCTTGATTACAGATGATTGTAGTTGGATTTCCATCATGTAAAGAACACCCCCCCTTACCAGTGCAACATTCCCATTACCAATGTCCCAAATCTCCCCCCTACCCCCGCTAGTCATCCCATCTCCGCTAGTACTCTAGACAGGCTTTATACTTGCCTCATTCATTCACATTGTTCTGATAGTTCCAATGTAGTTATTTATCTAACTGCACTCTTCACTCCTTGTGGTGAGCTTCATGTCATGAGCAGGACCTTACATCCCTCCTCTCTTTTGTCTCTGAGAATTTCTGCAAAAATATCTTTTATTTTTCTTAAAACTCATAGATGATTTAGACTATCCTGTGTCTATCTCTCTCTCTTTTCCTCTGACTGATTTCACTCAACATAATAGATTAAATGCACACCGTGTATAGGAAAATTTTATAACTTCATCTCTCCTGATGACTGCATAATATTCCATTGTGTATATGTATCACAGTTTCTTTAGCCATTCATTTGTTGAGGGGAATTTTGGTTGTTTACAGAGTCTGACAATTGTAAATAGTGCTGCAATGAATATAGGTGTGAATAAAGGATTTTTGTATTGTATTGTGTTCCTAGTTTATATCCCTAGAAGTGGTTTACCTGGATTGTATGGGAACTCAATTTCCAGTTTTTAGAGGAATCTCTATATCGCTTTCCATAAAGGCTGGACTGTAGAAATTCGGCCCCAGAAGAGGTTCACTGATGGAGGGATGGAGAAGGAGGTCTTTCCTCTCCAGCTCGGAGAATGTGTCTATCACCCAGCTCAACCAGCAGTTCTGAGGTGAATGCAGTGGGAAGAAATCCAAAAGGCAGCCAGGCTTCAGAAGAAAACAGCTCTTTATTCCTTGCAGAGGTCGAAGCCCCAAATGGCCTGGATAAAGGCAAGCAAGAAAAGAAGTCCCCGCTTTCCACAGATCCTTGCTTTTATCCCCCAGAACCATGTACCACCCTAGGGTGGGGGCAGACTGCCAGGTCACACCCTAAGGTAGAGCAAATTAAAGATCAGGGTAGGGTCAGAAATGTTTGCATACACAACAATTCCAGATCATGATAAGGTCATAAATGTTTACATACACAACACTGGACTAGACAGCATTTCCAACAGCACTGAATATAGTTCCTTTATCTTCACATCCCTGCCAGAATTGCTTGTTCTCATTGATGTAGGTTTTTTTTTTTCTTTTCTTATATCTACAACAGAACCACATTACTGGAATCATCTTTTTTTAGAACACATTTTTTTAAATTTTTATTGTGGTCAAAGTGAATTATAATTACTTCACAGAAATATTTAAGGCACATAGTGACAATGAATAAGGGACATTCCCACTACCATTGTTATCTTCCCTCCACCCCTGTTCCCAGGATGCATCTCATATCTCCCTCATTCACTCCCCCATAATGCTAGTGTTCCCCACTTGTACAGCTTGTTGTAAATTGGGTATCTATTCTGTTGTCATTAACTCTGGGTTTGGTATTCCAGTCTGAGCATCGACTGGAATCATCTTGTTGTTTCATAATTTAAGGGGGGGGGGGGGAATCAGGCAGCCACATGAATATTTAGTGAAAATAAAAATAAATAAAAAATGATCACCATGAACACTAAACCCAAAGTCAATGACAACAGAATTGATACCCAATCAACAAGCTGTACAAAGGGGGACCATCTACACTATCAATATGGGGTAAAGAAGACAGATATGGGATGCATGATGGGAACAAGGGGGGAGAAGGGCAGCACTGTGTTGGAATGCCCTTCATTCATTGTCACTTTGTGCCTTAAATATTACTGTAAAAGATTTGTAATTCACTTTGACCACAATAAAAATTTTAAAAAAGGAAAAAAATATGATCCTATACTGCTTAGTCATTGAGTATGTTTTTTCAGTTTACTTTTAATTCTTACTAGCTTTCTACTATACCATATGCTTTGTTCTTAGCTTGCCTTTAGGAACCTGGATATATGAAACCTCTGATACTATACTCTGGGATGTAGACTATTTTTATAATGTTCTTTTCCATATAACTTAGTATTCTAGACTGAAAAACTATAATTTTGAGGGAGATGTTCTGTGTTCTTTCTAGACCATGAAGCCTTTGTTCAGCAAAGTTCACTCCATCAACGTCAATTACTCCAACGAATTGGAAAACGTTTATACCTGACATTCCAGCTTCATATTTTGAAGCACTTTGACTCATTTAATCTGGGCCAATTTTTTAACTGCTATATATAAATTTATTTTCTTTCTCTATGTGTGTATGTGTGTGGTAGCCACCCCTATGTCTCCTTAATGTCCATCAATATTTTATGTAATGTCTGTCTATATTGTATGTAGCCCTTCCTTTTGTTGTACTGAACCCCTTTTTTCTATTGTTTTCTGTAACTCTCTCACCTCTGATTTATTGTTTATAACTAGTTAACTTTTCTTACCCTCAGTTCTTTTTTTTCACAGTTCAAATTTGGGGGGGGTGTGTTCTGGTGTACACTTGCATTATTGTGAAGTTCTTTTTAAAAATAACTCTGTGTGTGGGGCCGGGTGGTGGTGCTGGAGGTAAGGTGCCTGCCTTGCCTGCGCTAGCCTAGGACGAACCACGACCCGATCCCCCAGTTTCCCATATGGTCCCCCAAGCCAGGAGTGATTTCTGAGCGCATAGCCAGGAGCAACCCCTGAGCGGTCACTGGATGTGGCCCAAAAACCAAAAAATAAAATAAAATAAAATAAAATAAAATAACTCTGTGTCCAATGTCATGGTGTCATGACTGCCTTATCATTTATTTGCAGCAATCTTTTCTTCTTTGGCTCACTGGTGGTTCAACTTCCAAGTGATTGAATTCCCTCACTCTATCCCACTTTGTCATTAATTTCCACTTTTTTTTTTACCCTCAGTTCTTAATTCCTCAGGACTTCCACATCCGACCCTGACTCCTGTCTTCGTCTTGGGAAGAATATACCACCATTGCTACGGCTTATGTGCTCTCAGCAGTCACCTTTTTACCATTTCGCCTCACCATAGATGTTGTCCACAACTGGTTTTGGTTTTTAAGAGATTCTCAGTTTTAGGACATTTCCAGATACATAACTTCTGTGAGCCATTTTTTGACTCCACAAGACCACATTTCAGGCCAAATTTGTGATCTAAAATATACACACATTTTGAACTATTTTAAAAGACATATAGAGGATATGTTTATTTCCTTTATATATTTGTTAAGTATATTTTTATATTTATATTCTTTATTGTATATTTCTTATGTATTTATAGCTTCCTGACCCTATTCTTTAGATGTGCTAGTAGGAATTCATAGTAGATAGCTTTCTTAGAGTTTGTGCTTTTGATATATCTATCTGGGTTATAGAGATTGTTTGGTTTGTTATTATTTCCCCTTAGGTTTCAATAATATCCCGTGGCACCATTCCTTTTGAATAAGTGCATTCAAATGAGAAATTTGGTTGGCTCCTTTCACAGGAACTGGCTGTTGGCAGTATTGCTGCTGAGCTCATGCATGATGGTGGTGTCAATAGTGGCTGCATCAAAAGATGTCTCATACCATTTTACTAATACAGCCTAGTAAGAGGCCAGAAAGCAGAGCTGACACTGACTACGATAGACTGGGGTTAAACAAATTAATATGCCTGGAGACTATAGTTGGTCTTACGGCAGGATTCTTCATGAGTAGGGACACCCTGTTTTTAGGCCAAATTTTTTTTCTATTTTTTCAACTTTTGAGGAACCTATGGAAAATATTGCCATACTTAATTTTTTTAGAGGCATCTACCTTTTTCTTAGAAACTTGGGATGTGAATTACTTTATCTCATATTTCTGCATTTTTCTATTGTTAAAAAGGGGGAGATGTTGGATTAACCAGGTTACATCTTATTCAGGATATGCTTGTTACTCATTGGTTAGAAGCACATTTGAATGGTTAAAGCACCTTTAAAGCATCCTTTGGATTGGCTCCTTAGACCACCATTACTCCACCCAGAGCATGGTATGGTACTTGATAATAAAGACCATATGTCTCAAGAAAAAAAAACAAACCATGAAGTTTCAACTTTCCACCCTGAGCTATCTGCTTCTTAGGACTTTATGTGTGTGTGTGTGTGGGGGGGGTTGTTTCCTGAGGACCTTCTTAGGAGACTTGTGGGGGAGGGGGAGTTCCTGAATTAATTTTATCCCCTTAACTGTGCGAATTGTTTATTG
Organism: Crocidura indochinensis; assembly: GCA_004027635.1. Classification (NCBI taxonomy): domain Eukaryota; kingdom Metazoa; phylum Chordata; class Mammalia; order Eulipotyphla; family Soricidae; genus Crocidura; species Crocidura indochinensis. The sequence continues at coordinate 41,114 of PVKC010002115.1, read as the reverse complement.
TATCAGTGTTTATTTCCAGACTTGCATCTCTCCAGTGCCCTAGAGTTGGGGAATAAGGGAACCACTTCACCAAATATCATTGGATATTTGTGGCCCAGTGAAAAATTAGAATAAAGCATGATAAGAATGCACAGTAAGGATACATGCAAAGTTTTTGTTCTTTTATTTGTTTGTTTGAGGGACCATACCTGATGATATTCAGGGATTACTTCTGCTTCTGTGCTCAGAAATTACTTCATATGTGATGCATATGGGATCAAACCTGAATTAGCCATGTGCATGGCAATTGTCCTTTTCCCTGTGCTATTACTCTGTCCTTAATCCATGCAATTTTAAATGATATCAAGATGAAATATCTGGATCTTCAGTCTCTTACATTCTGTAGCTTTGATGTCTCCCGGAAACATGCTCTCCTCATTTCCTCAGCCCTTTTCCTCTCCTCACCTCACAGCCCACTAGAAAGTATTTCACAGAATTTAAGCAGCTTCACCCAGCCCGGATCCTACTCAGACAAGAAAACATTATTTCAGGGGCCAGAGAGAGAGCACCGCAGTGGGGTTTTTGCCTTGTATGTGGCCAAGTTTAATTTCATGCACTGGTTTGATTCCTGGCATCCCATATGATCCCCAGCCTGCAAGGGGCAATTTCTGAATGCAGAGCCAGGAATGCCTGAGCTATTTACTGCAGGGTATGGCACCCAAACCAATCAATCAATCAATAAAGTTTAAAAATAAATAAATATTTTTAAATGAAAAGTTATTTCTAGAAGAAAAAGCTGCCTGGAAATTCTTAGTGATTGACAGCATGCTGGAGGGATATTATGAAAAAAATATCTACTTTTGGTTTACCGTATTTGCAGGCATACAAGACGACCCTTCAACCCATGAAAAACTTCCTAAAAGTCTTAAAAGTAAGTTACTTCTTAAAAGTAAGAGGGGTGCGGATCACTCGTCCCTGAAGCTGAAACAAGTTTCAGGATGCCGTATACCAGCATATACTATGGCTCCCGACTTTTAGGAAGTTTTTCATGGGTTAATTATCCAGTTGGTTGGCTGTGGGAACTTTGAAAACTCTATTAATCCAATTGCTTCTTTATCCTTAATGTGAAAGCCATTGTTTAAAAGCTGGAGATACATAGAATTTGAAGGAATTTTAAAAACTTCTAATTTTTAACCTTTATTTATATATTGCCTTGTGATTTTATGAATATTAATAAATTTCTTATGAAAAGATTTCCAGTCAATAATGTTATATATATATTCAAATTTTTATTGGGGACTGACTTGGGGAAAACATATTAAGCTGTAATTTAAATGGAAATTGACCATTAATTTTTGGAACAATGTGTTTCATTAAAAGAAAATTAAATATGGGCAGGATTCAGTAAAGTAGAAAATATAGCCTTTAAATATACATACCTTGTAAGCATTTTCCTAATATCCTGCATTGTGTACTTCATAAAATTTCTAAGAGTATTCAGTATTATTTTAATAATATTAAGATATATATTCACAGACAAAAGTTGAGTATTCTGAAATATTACCCTCCTTGGTAAGCTCAATTTTCTTTTTTTTAATATTTTATTTAAACACCTTGATTACATACATAATTGTGTTTGGGTTTCAGTCAGATAAAGAACACCACCCATCACCAGTGCAATGTTCCGATTACCATTGTCCCAAGTCTCCCTCCTCCCCACACAACGACCGTCTGTACTCCAGACAGGCTCTCCATTTCCCTCATACATTCTCATTATTAGGACAGTTCAAAATGTAGTTATTTCTCTAAATAATCTCATCACTCTTTGTGGTGAGCTTCATGAGGTGAGCTGGAACTTCCAGCTCTTTTCTCTTTTGTGTCTGAAATTTATTATTATTGCAAGAATATCTCTCATTTTTCTTAAAACCCATAGATGAGTGATACCATTCTGCATTTTTCTCTCTTTGACTTATTTCACTCAGCATGATAAATTCCATGTACATCCATATGTAGGAAAATTTCATGACTTCATCTCTTCTGACAGCTGCATAATATTCCATTGTGTATATGTACAACAGTTTCTTTAGCCATTCTTCTGTTGAAGGGCATCTAGATTTTTTCCAGAGTCTTGCTATGGTAAATAGTGCTGCAATGAATATAGGTGTAAGGAAGGGGTTTTTGTATTGTATTTTTCTGTTCCTAGGGTATATTCCTAGGAGTGGTATAGCTGGATCATATGGGAGCTCAATTTCCAGTTTCTGGAGGAATCTCCATATCGCTTTCCATAAAGGTTGAACTGCATGGCATTCCCAACCAGCAGTGGATAAGAGTTCCTTTCTCTCCACGTTCCCGCCAACACTGTTTGTTCTCGTTCTTTGTGATGTGTGCCATTCTCTGTGGTGTGAGGTGGTACCTCATAGTTGTTTTGATTTGCATATCTCTGATGATTAGTGATGTGGAGCATTTTTTCATGTGTCTTTTGGCCATTTGTATTTCTTCTTTGTCAAAGTGTCTGTCCATTTCTTCTCCCCATTTTTTAATAGGATTAGATGTTTTTTTCTTGTAAAGTTCTGTCAGCATCTTGTATATTTTGGAAATTAGCCCCTTATCTGATGGGTATTGGGTGAATAATTTCTCCCACTCAGTGGGAGACTATTGCATCCTGGGCGCTATTTCCTATGAGGTGCAGAAGCTTCTCAGCTTAATATATTCCCATCTGTTAATCTCTGCTTTCACCTGCTTGGAGAGTGCATTTTCCTCCTTGCATATGCTTGTAGTCTCAATGTCCTGGAGTGTTTTGCCTACGTGTTGTTCTATGTATTTTATGGTTTCAGGTCTGATACCAAGGCCTTTCATCCATTTGGATTTCATCTTCCTACATGATGTTAGCTGGGGGTCTAAGTTCAATTTTTTGCAAGTGGCTAGCCAGTTGCGCCAACACCACTTGTTGAAGAGGCTTTCTTTGCTCCATTTAGGATTTCTTGCTCCTTTATCAAAAATTAGGTGACTGTATGTCTGGGGAACACTTTCTGATTATTCAAACCTATTCCACTGATCTGAGGGCCTGTCCTTATTCCAATACCATGCTGTTTTGATAACTATTGCTTTGTAGCAAAGTTTGAAATGGGGGAAAGTAATTCCTCCCATGTTCTTTTTCCCAATGATTGCTTTCGCTATTCTAGGGTGTTTATTGTTCCAAATGAATTTCAAAAGTGCCTGATCCACTTCTTTGAAGAATGTCGTGGGGATATTTAGAGATAATGCCTTGGGAAGTATTGCCATTTTGATGATGTTAATTCTGCCAAATCATGAGCAGGGTATGTGTTTCCATTTCCGCATATTCTCTCTTATTTCCTGGAGCAGAGTTTTATAGTTTTCTTTGTATAGGTCCTTCACATTTTTAGTCAAGTTGATTCCAAGATATCTGAGTTTGTGTGGTACTATTGTGAATGGGGTTGTTTTCTTAATTTCCATTTCTTCCCTATTACTATTGGTGTTTAGAAAGGCCATTGATTTCTGTGTGTTGATTTTGTAGCCTGCCACTTTGCTATATGATTCTATTGTTTCTAGGAGCTTTTTGGTAGAGTCTTTTGGGTTTTCTAAGTAGAGTATCATGTCATCTGCAAAAAGTGAGAGCTTGACTTCTTCCTTTCCTATCTGGATTCCCTTGATATCTTTCTCTTGCCTAATCGCTATAGCGAGTACTTCCAGTGCTCTGTTGAATAGTAGTGGTGAGAGAGGACAGCCTTGTCTTGTGCCGGAATTTAGGGGGAACGCTTTTAGTTTTTCTCCATTGAGGATAATACTTGACACTGGCTTGTGGTAGATGGCCTTAACTATATTGAGAAAGGTTCCTTGCATTTCGATCTTGCTGAGAGTTTTGATCAAGAATGGGTGTTGAACCTTATCAAATGCTTTCTCTGATTCTATTGATATGATCATGTGAATTTTATTTTTCTTGTTGTTGATGTTATGTATTATGTTGATAGATTTACGGATGTTAAACCATCGCTGCATTCCTGGGATGAAACCTACTTGATCGTAGTGGATGATCTTCTTAATGAGGCATTGTATTCTATTTGCCAGAATTTTGTTGAGGATCTTTGCATCTGCATTCATCAGCGATATTAGTCTGCAATTTTATTTTTTTGTTGCATCTCTGTCTGATTTAGGTATCAAGGTGATGTTGGCTTCACAAAAGGTATTTGGAAGTGTTTCTGTTTTTTCGATTTCATGAAAGAGTCTTGCCAGGATTGGTAGTAGTTCCTCCTGGAAAATTTGAAAGAATTCATTAATGAATTCTGGGCCTGGGCTTTTGTTTTTGGGCAGACATTTGATTACCTTTTTAATTTCATCAGTAGTGATGGGGGTGTTTAGATATACTACATTCTCTTCCTTCAACCGTGGAAGATTGTAAAGGTCCAAGAATTTATCCATTTCTTCCAGGTTCTCATTTTTAGTGATGTAGAGCTTCTCAAAGTAGTTTCTGATTACCCTTTGAATCTCTGCCATATCAGTAGTGATCTCTCCTTTCTCATTCCTAATACGAGTTATCAAGTTTCTCTCTCTCTCTTTCTTTGTTAGTTTTGCCAGTGGTCTATCAATCTTGTTTATTTTTTCAAAGAACCAACTTCTGCATTTGCTGATCTTTCGGATTGTTTTTTGGGTTTCCACTTCATTGATTTTTGCTCTCAGCTTTGTTATTTCCTTCTGCCTCCCTATTTTTGGGTCCTTTTGTGGAGCACTTTCTAGTTCTATAAGCTGCGTCATTAAGCTACTCAGGTAAGCCCCTTCTTCCTTCCTGATGTGTGATTGCAAAGTTATAAATTTTTCTCTAAGTGCTGCTTTTGCTGTGTCCCATAAGTTCTGATAGTTTGTGTCTTCATTATCATTTGTTTCCAGGAATCTTTTGATTTCCTTTTTGATTTCATCTCGGACCCACTGGTTATTCAGTATGAGACTGCTTAACTTCCAGGTGTTAGATTTTTTCTTCTTTGTTCCTTTGGAATTCACAAATAATTTCAGAGCCTTGTGGTCAGAAAGGTAGTCTGTAAAATTTCTATCCTCTTGATATTATGAAGATATGTTTTATGTGCCAGCATGTAGTCTATCCTGGAGAATGTCCCATGTACATTGGAGAAGAATGTGTATCCAGGTTTCTGGGGATGGAGTGTCCTATATATATCTACTAGGCCTCTTTCTTCCATTTCTCTCTTCAGGTCCAGTATATTCTTGTTGGGTTTCAGTCTGGTTGACCTATTCATTGTTGACAAAGCCATGTTGAGGTCCCCCACAATTATTGTGCTGTTGTTGTTGATGATATTTTTCAGCTTTGTCAACAGTTGTATTAAATACTTTGCTGGACCCTCATTCGGTGCATATATGTTTAGAAGAATGATTTCTTCCTGCTCTATATACCCCTTGATTAATATATAATGTCTATCTTTGTCCCTTCCAACCTTCCTGAGTATAAAGTTTGCATTATCTGATATTAGTATGGCCACTCTAGCTTTTTTATGGGTGTTGTTTGCTTGGATAATTTTCCTCCAGCCTTTTATTTTGAATCTATGTTTGTTCTGACAATTCAGGTGCATTTCTTGTAGACAGCAAAAAGTTGGATTGAGTTTTTTTTTCTTGGTTTTTGGGTCACACCCGGCAGTGCTCAGGGGTTACTCCTGGCTCCATGCTCAGAAATTGCTCCTGCCCAGCACGGGGGACCATATGGGGCACCGGGATTTGAACTGATGACCTTTTGCATGAAAGGCAAACGCCTTACCTCCATGCTATCTCCCGGGCCCCGGATTGAGTTTTTTGATCCATTTAGCCACTCTGTGTCTCTTAACTGGTGCATTTAGTCCATTGACATTGAGAGAAAGAATTGTCCTGGGATTTGATGCCATCTTTATATCGAAATTTGGTGTGTCTTTTGGTTAGTCTTGTCTTAAATTTGGTCTTTCAGTTTTTCTCTTAAGCGTGGGTTTGAGTCTGTAAAGTTTCTGAGCTGTTTTTTTGTCTGTGAAACCATGTATTCTTCCGTCAAACTGGAAAGTGAGTTTTTCTGGGTACAGTATTCTAGGTGAAGCATTCATTTCATTCAGTCTTGTCACAATATCCCACCACTGCTTTCTGGCCTTAAGTGTTTCAGGTGACAGGTCTGCTGTAACTCTCAAGGATGCTCCCTTGAATGTAATTTCCTTTTTTGATCTTGCTGTTTGCAGGATTATGTCTCTATCTGTGGGATTTGTCATTGTGACTAGGATGTGTCTTGGGGTATTTTTCTGGGATTTCTTTTGGTTGGTACTCTTCGGGCATGCAAGATTTGATCACAGATATTCTTTAATTCTGGAAGGTTCTCTTTATTGATGTTCTTAACCATTGATTCTTCCTGGAAATTTTCTTCTTGGGTCTCTGGGACTCCAATGATTCTTAAGTTGTTTCTGTTGATCTTATCATAGACTTCTATTTTCATTTGTTCCCATTCTTTGACTATTTTTTCCATTGTCTGTTCATTTGTTTTAAGTTTTTTTCCCAATCTCTCCTGCTGTATGGTGTTGTTATTTATCTCATCTTCCAAAGCACCAATTCTATTCTCAGCTTTTTCTACCCTGGTGTTGAGATCATCCATTTTACCATTCAATTCATTTACTGAGTTTTTCAGGTCTGTTAGTTGACATGTTATTTCAGTTTGGAGTTTTGTGATTTCTGTCATCATATTTTCTTGGTTCTTATTGGTGTTCTCTTCAACTCGGTCCATGGTTTCTTTGAATTTTTTCAGCATCTTCCATATTGTTTTTCTAAAGTCCTTATCTGAGAGATTGATTAGTTCGTTGGTCATTATCTGGTCATCAGAATTGTCATCTTCGTTCTCTATGTCTGACACTGGCCTACGTTGTTTCCCCATTGTCACGGTAGTATTGTGTGTTTTTCTACGTGCTGTGGTGGTATTCGTTGGGTAAGTGATGTGCGTAGCCTCACTCCTCTGTTTCTGCCCTTTCTGGGTGTGTAGATTTGCCTATAAGGGAGTGGAGTACTCCTTGGATGAGGCCTCTCAAAGGATCAAATCTTGGGCCTAGACACACAGCAGAGAAGCGAGTCCAGAGAGAAATGTTGGGCTTCAGTGATACAGCACAGTCCTTAGTGTGATTTTTTTCTCTTCTTGTTGCAATGATGTTCTTTCCTTAGAAAGAGTGCACGGCCATGTAGCGAAGCGGAGTGGCCATGCTCTTCTGCAGTCTCTTTTCAGCCCACTCCCACGAGGTCTGGACGACAGGAGATGACAAACACAAAGAAAAGACAGGACTCACAGTTCTTCACAGTCAGCCCCACTAGGCAGGCTTGGATTCGCAGAAATTCCCAGCCTGACGTCACAAACATGGGACCTTGCTTTTGTAAAGTACTCTCTTCTTGCCGGTTTCACTTTGATGAGGTGTTCCTGGGCGATATCACCCTAGAATGGACCTCTGAGAGAGCGAGTTTTTTTTTTTTTTGGAGCCGATTTGGCCCACTCCCACGAGGTCCGGACAACAAGAGAACAAATAAGCACAAAGAAAAGACAGGACTCACAGTTCTTCGCAGTCAGCCCCACTAGGCCGGCGTGGATTCGCCGGTAAGCTCAATTTTCTAATTTTCAAGCTGGAGGGGTATAAAACTAAGTGAAAAGCATGTTAAATATTGAATTCAGTGCTCTAGAATCCTGAAGATGGGTTATGATAAAAATGCACAATTACCAAGAGCATAGAAGATCTGTCAGAACTGAGAGAAAATATTTATAAAATAAGTATCTGAAGAACTTATATTCAATGCACACTCAAACACACATGTACATACATTCACTTTCATAACACATGCATATTCATACATGCTCACACACTCATGCATACATGCGCACATTCATACAAATATACTCATACATACTCACTATACACTTGCAAAAATTTACCTCTGAACTCACATACACATATACTAAATCATTTGCACACTCAAGCTAAAACTTGTACTAATACACATATGCCACGGCATGCAGCATAGACACCTTCATTCTAGGGGAAGCACACCTCCAGATGTATCTACTATGATTTTCCTGGAGCAGTGAGGTATTATTTTCCCAAGAAATATTTTAGACAGGAGGCCCGTTGGTGGACTTAATCATAGCTCCTTTGTGGATCACTGGCTATATTTCTGTTATACATGACATGGTGGTGACATTACACATCTCATTTTTTATCATTTGGTATTGTTTCCCTTGCAATAATATGACCAAAATTCGGCCTCAGACCATGTGTATTCAGGAAAATTTTCAGTACCAAAAGCAGCAAAAGTTCTCCACTGGCTAAGAATAATTGCAACTCAAAGACCAGCTGGCTACCTGCAACCTGTTTTTCTGGTCTCAGCTTCTAGGTGGTAAGCAAACAATTTCTATCTTTCTTGCATTTTACTATTCCGGCAGGCTGTAATATTGTAGAAAAAGCAGTTTTCTCTTTCTTTGATATAAAAAGCTTCTTGCTAAACCAGAACACCCCCTTCTCATGTTTTGCCTTACCTTGCTAGTGTCTTTTCACCTGTATCAGCTAGTTTTTTGATATGTATATTCTAGGGCCCAGTACCATTGTGCTGTTCCTCCTAAAGATTCTCCACCTTTTGTTATCATGGAAATACCTTACATGCCAGATTTGTGCTTATATGACCTCAGTCTGAAAAGTAAAATTTGTCTCACGTCTATTGAAGATGTGGGTCCCCATACAATTTATTATGTGTGGTCTCATTATTTCATATTCGTCCGTTTCATGTGACTGCTTTCCTTTCATGAAGGATTTCTTTCCCACTAGAAAATGCTGAGAGGCAAGACGCCTGCAGCACACATACAATCACACAGACACATGCATACACATTTTCTCACACACACACACTTGCACACTCAAAAAATCATACAAGCTCAGTCTTTTTTTAATTTTATTTAAAAAATATGATTATATAAATGATTGTGTTTAGGTTTCAGTCATGTAAAAAGCACCACCCATCACCCGTGCAACATTCCCATCACCAATGTCCCAAATCTCCCTCCTCCCCACACAACCCCCGTCTGTACTCTAGACAAGCTTTCTATTTCCCTTGTACATTCTCATTATTAGGATAGTTCAAAACGTAGTTATTTTTCTAACTAAACTCATCCCTGTTTATGGTGAGCTTCATGAGATGAGTAGTAACTTCCAACTCTTTTCTCTTTTGTGTCTGAAAATTATTGCAAGAATGTCTCTCATTTTTTTAAACCCATAGATGAGTGAGACCATTCTGAGTTTTTCTCTCTCTGACTTATTTCATTCAGCATAATAGATTTCATGTACATCCATTTATAGAAAAATTTCATGATTTCATCTCTCCTGAAAGCTGCATAATATTCCATTGTGTATATGTACCACAGTTTCTTTAGCCATTCATTGGTTGAAGGGTATCTTGGCTGTTTCCAGAGTCTTGCTATGGTAAATAGTGCCTCAATGAATATAGGTGTAAGGAAGGGATTTTTGTATTGTATTTTTGTGTTCCTAGGGTATATTCCTAGGAGTAGTATAGCTGGGTCATACGGGAACTCGAATTCCAGTTTTTGAGGAATTTCCATATTGTATTCCATAAAGATTGAACTAGACGGCATTCCCACCAGCAGTGGATAAGAGTTCCTTTCTCTCCACATACCCCCCAACACTACTTGTTCTCATTCTTTATGATGTGTGCCAATCTCTGTGGTGTGAAGTGGTAACTCATAGTTGTTTTGATTAGCATCTGCCTGATGATTAGTGATGTGGAGTATTTTTTCATGTGTCTTTTGACCATTTGTATTTCTTCTTTGTAAAAGTGTCTGTCCATTACTTCTCCCCAATTTTTGATGGGATTAGATTTTTTTTCTTGTAAAGTTCTGTCAGTACCTTGTGTATTTTGGAGATTAGCCCCTTATCTGATGGGTATTGGGTGAATAGCTTCTCCCACTCAGTGAGGGGCTCTTGTATCCTGGACGCTATTTCTTTTGAGGTGCAGAAGCTTCTCAGCTTAATATATTCCCATCTGTTAATCTCTGCTTTCACTAGCTTGGAGAGTGCAGTTTCCTCCTTGAAGATGCCTTTAGTCTCAATGTCCTAGAGTGTTTTACCTATGAGTTGTTCTATATATCTTATGGTTTGGAGTCTGATGTTGAGGTCTTTCATCCATTTTGATTTTACCTTCTTACATGATGCTAGCTGGGGGGTCTAAATTCAATTTTTTGCATGTGGTTGGCCAGTTGTTCCAACACCACTTGTTGAAGAGACTTTCTTTGCTCCATTTTGGATTTATTTCTCCTTTATTAAAATTAGGTGATTGTATGTCTGGGGAACATTCTCTGAGTATTCAAGCCTATTCCACTGATCTGAGGGCCTGTCTTTATTCCAATATCATGCTGTTTTGATAACTATTGCTTTGTAGTAAAGTTTAAAGTTGGGGAAAGTAATTACTCCCATATTCTTTTTTCCAATGATTGCTTTAGGTATTCGAGGGTATTTATTGTTCCAAATGAATTTCAAAAGTGCCTGATCCACTTCTTTGAAAAATGTCATGTGTATCTTTAGAGGGATCACATTAAATCTGTACAATGCTTTGGGGAGTATTGCCATTTTAATGATGTTAATCCTGCCAATCCATGAACAGGGTATGTGCTTCCTTTTCCTCCTGTCCTCTCTTATTTCTTGGAGGAGAGTTTTATAGTTTTCTTTGTATAGGTCCTTCACATTTTCAGTCAAGTTGATTCCAAGATATTTGAGTTTGTGTGTGGCACTATTGTGAATGGGGTTGTTTTCTTACTGTTCATTTCTTCCTTATTACTATTGGTGTATAGAAAGGTCATTGATTTTTGTGTGTTAATTTTGTAGCCTGATGTAGTAATTCATCCCCAGGAGAGGTTCACTGATGTAGGTGGGGAGAACGAGGTCTGAGAGATTGACTAGTTGCCCAATTCATCAGAGTTGCCATCATCATTCTCTATGTCTGACGCTGGCCTGCGTTGTTTCCACATTGTTTCACTAGTAGTATGGATTTTTCTACATGTTGTGTTTGTATTCATTGGCTAAATGATGTGCCTCCTCCCTTTCTGGGCATGTTAACTCACTTCCAGGGAAGGCTAGCCATCTGCAGATGAGCCACATACAGGGTGAAATCAGACTGAGAATGCAGCATAGCACAGAAGACAGGCAGATAGGGGTGCTGATATCAGAGGTCCACATGCTCAGTCTTACACCACCAGACACTCCTGCATACTCATATACACTCATACACTTATTCACACATCACAGGTACACATATTTTCATATACTTTTGTAATGTACGCACATAAACCCTCACACCAAATACACCGCATTCAAACATTCATACACACAGTCACACACACTTAAATATTCACAAATATTCATAGTCATACACAGTATTTCTAAAGCTGGTGGAAGATATTTTCCTGCTTTTTGCTTTTGTGGCTGTTGCTGCAATGATGGGGGGGGTTGTTGCGCCCACTTGATGGTAACTGTTTGTGGACCCCAAACATCCATTGATCCTGGGATTCCCATGAGTAGGAAATAGGTTCTTTCTCTCCTCCATTCTCCTTGACAGAGCATAGGGTCTGTTACATTGATTAATATGATAGGATGTACTTGACGTCCGTTATGCTGACTAAGACTGTGGGACAAGCTTGAGGTCTGTGATGCTGACTGAGACTATAGAACACTCTTGAAGTCCACCTGAGTTTATTGGACATACATGTAATTTGTTGAGAGATTGTATAAATTCTCCCCACAGGGAGACTGAGATTGAATGACCCAATGGAGGAGGTGAGAGGTTTTCATCCTCTGTGGTGCATCATCAACAGACAGTTCTATATTTCACCTCATACCACATGGCTCTAGGCAATGAAAGAAAGGACACCATAGACCTGGGTTGGTGTAGGGACATTAAGAAAACAGCTTGCTTGAGACCAGAGGGGACCTCTAACTCAAGGATCTGCAGAACTGCAGGTGGGACAAGGCTCTGTCCCACAGAAAGGTAGCCCATCAGATGTACCATAGCTGAGGTCAGAGTTCAGACGCATTTCTGAAAATTCCTATTGTGGTCAGATCCCAGAAGCATTGATCAGCTTCCTGGTGAGCAACCACAACAGCCCAAGAGGAAGAACTCAGGTTGGCAGCTCAAAAAAGGGGAATTTTGTGTGTTACCATATTTTCTATCCTCACTTCTACCTTACCCCAGGGCCACGTCGCTCATTGATGCCCGAGTCTTTCCAACTGGGAATGGTGATCATAACCTAGACACAGAAGCCCCTCATTTCCAAATGTGCCACATCTAAGCTCACCCAACCTGAGCCACCTTTGTCTGCTGAGGAGTCAACTGGAAGATCTCAGCCTTCAAGGTGCAAAAACATCCACTCCAATAACAGCAAATGCCCTATTCCTGTCCCTCCCTTTCTGCTCTGTACTCACCTGTCTTTATCCCCTTCCTCACAACTTCCCTTCTCCTCTCTTTTGTTGGAGGTGTGGAGGAGGCCTAATCCAGTGATGTTCTAGAGGCTACTCCTGGATTTATATTGAAGAATTATTCCTAGCAGTATTCATATCAGATGACAGGAATCAAACCCAGGTAAGCAATTTGGAAAGTAGGTACCCTCTCCCCTGTACAATCACTCTGTTTACTCTCTTCTCCCATCTTTTTCCATCCCTTTAATATTTTCACAAAAGAATAAAAACTCTCAAATCTGTATTTAAGCACTTATAAAAATATCCCTAGTTATTTTTCACTGTTTATTTTGACCTTAATCGCAACATCTCCATAGATTGTTGTCCAAATATTCAAAGGAACCAAATTTAAAGTTCTCCAAATATTGAAAGGAACCAAATTTACAGTTGTGTTAAGTGTTAGGGCTTCATTATTATAAGTTAGAATGAGCATATAAATATAAATATGAGATTATCAAAATCAGCTAAGACAACTTGAATGTCAAGCACATGTTGTTGCACTGTTGCAGACTGATGTATTATTTATATTATGTAAAGATCATTTTGTTAAATAAACATATTTAATTTATGTATGTATATGTCTGTCTTTATGTATGTATATTATTTGCATCAACAAATAGCAAGTCTGTGCTGTAGCAATGCATTTAGTTCTATATATTTGTACTTTAAAATTTATTTGTATTTATTTATTATTTTATATATATTTTTATTTAAACACCTTGATTACATACATGATTGTGTTTGGGTTTCAGTCATGTAAAGAATACCACCCATCACCAGTGCAATATTCCCATCACCAATGTCCCAATCTCCCTCCTCCCCACACAACCCCCGTCTGTACTCTAGACAGGCTATCAATTTCCCTCATATATTCTCATTATTAGGATACTTCAAAATGTACTTATTTCTCTAACTAAACTCATCCCTGTTTGTGGTGAGCTTCATGAGGTTAACTTCCAGCCCTTATCCATTTTGTGTCTGAAAATTATTATTTCAAGAATGTCTTTCATTTTTCTTAAAACACATAGATGAGTGAGACCATTCTGCATTTTTCTCTCTCTTTGACTTATTTCACTCAGCATAATAGATTCCATATACATCCATGTATAGGAAAATTTCATGACTTCATCTCTCCTGAGAGCTGCATGATATTCCATTCTGTATATGTACCACAGTTTCTTTCTTTCTTTTTTTTCTGTTTTGTGTTTTTGTTTTGTTTTTTTTGGGGGTGGGGCCACACCCAGTGACGCTCAGGGATTACTCCTGGCTATGCGCTCAGAAGTTGCTCCTGGCTTGGGGGACATATGGGAAACCGGGGGATCGAACCATGGTCCGTCCTAGGTTAGCGCAGGCAAGGCAGGCACCTTACCTCCAGCGCCACCGCCCGACCCCGTATCACAGTTTGTTTAGCCATTCATCAGTTGAAGGACATCTTGGTTGTTTCCAGAGTCTTAATGTCGTAAATAGTGCTGCAATGAATATACGTGTAAGTAGGGATCTTTGTATTATATTTTTGTGTTCCTAGGGTATATTTCTAGGAGTGGTATAGCTGGATAGTGTGGGAGCTCGATTTTCAGTTTCTGGAGGAATCTCCTTATTGCATTCCATAAAGGTAGAACTAGACGGAATTCCCACCAGCAGTGGATGAATTCCTTTCTCTCCACATCCCCACCAACACAGTTTGTTCTCATTCTTTGTGATGTATGCCATTCTCTGTGGTGTGAGGTGGTAGCTCATAGTTGTTTTGATTTGCATCTCCCTGATGATTAGTGATGAGGAGCATTTTTCATATGTCTTTTGGCCATTTGTATTTCTTCTTTGTCAAAGTGTCCATATCTTCTCCCCATTTTTTAATAGGATTAGATGTTTTTTTCTTGTAAAGTTCTGTCAGTGCCTTTTATATTTTGGAGATTAGCCCTTATCTGACGGGTTTTGGGTGAATAGTTTCTCCCACTCAGTGGGGGGCTCTTGTATCCTGGGCTCTATTTACTTTGAGGTGCAGAAGCCTCTCAGCTTAATATGTTCCCATCTGTTAATCTCTGCTTTCATTAGCTTGGAGAGTGCATTTTCCTCCTTGAAGATGCCTTTAGTCTCAATATCCTGGAGTACTTTGCCTACATGTTCTTCTATATATCTTATGGCGTCGGGTCTGATATCTAGGTCTTTAATCCATTTTGATTTTACCTTCTTAAATGATGTTAACTGGGGGTCTCGTTCAATTATTTGCAAGTGGCTAGCCAGTTGTTCCAACACCACTTGTTGAAGAGACTTTCTTTGCTCCATTTAGCATTTCTTGCTCCTTTATCAAAATTAGGAGATTGTATGTCTGGGGAACATTCTCTGAGTATTCAAGCCTATTCCACTGATCTGAGGGCCTGTCTTAATTCCAATACTATGCTGTCTTGATAACTATTGCTTTATAGTAAAGTTTAAAATTGGGGAAAGTAATTACTCCCATATTCTTTTTCCCAATGATTGCTTTAGCTATTCTAGTGTGCCTATTGTTTCAAATGAATTTCAAAAGTGCCTGATCCATTTTTTTGAAAAAGTCATGTGTATCTTTAGAGGGATCGCATTAAATATGTACGATGCTTTGGGGAGTATTGCCATTTTGATTATGTTAATCCTGCCAATCGATGAGCAGGTTGTGTGTTTCCATTTCCATGTGTTCTCTTTTATTTCTTGGAGCAGAGTTTTATAGTTTTCTTTATATAGGTCCCTCACATTTTTATTCAAGTTGATTCCAATATATTTCAGTTTATGTGACACTATTGTGGATGGAGTTGTTTTCTTAATGTCCATTTCTTCCTTATTACTATTGGTGTATAGAAAGGCCATTGATTTTTGTGTGTTAATTTTGTAGCCTGCCACCTTGCTATATGAGTCTATTGTTTCTAGGAGCTTTTTGGTAGAGTCTTTAGGGTTTTCTAAATAGAGCATCATGTCATCTGCAAAAAGCGAGAGCTTGACTTCTTCCTTTCCTATCTGGATTCCCTTGATATCTTTTTCTTGCCTAATAGCTATAGCGAGTAATCCAGTACTATGTTGAATAGGAGTGGTAAGAGAGGACAGCTTTGTCTTGTGCCAGAATTTAGAGGGAAGTTTTTTAGTTTTTCTCCATTGAGGAAAATACTTGCCACTGGCTTGTGGTAGATGGCCTTAACTATATTGATAAAGGTTCCTTTCATTCCTATCTTGCTGAGAGTTTTGATCAAGAATGGGTGTTGGACCTTATCAAATGCTTTCTCTGCCTCTATTGATACAATCATGTAATTTTTATTTGTCTTGTTGTTGATGTTGTGTGTTATGTTGATAGACTTAAGTATGTTAAACCATCCTTGCATTCCTGGGATGAAACCTACTTGATAATAATAATATGATCTTCTTGATGACTCCTTGAAATCTATTTGCCAGGATTTTGTTGACGATCTTTGCATCTCCATTCATCAGCTATATTGGTCAGTAATTTTCATTTTTGGTAGCATCTCTGTCTGGTTTAGGTATCAAGGTGATGTTTCCTTCATAAAAGCTATTTTGAAGTGTTCCTGTTTTTTGTGTTTTTGTTTTTATTTCATGAAAGAATCTTGCCAGGATTGGTAGTAGTTCCTCATGGAACGTTTGAAAGAATTCATTAGTGAATATATCTGGGCCTGGGTTTTTGTTTGGGGCACATATTTGATTACCGTTTTAATATCATCAGTAGTGATGGGGGTGTTTAGATATGCTACATCCTCTTCATTCACTGTTGAAGATTATAAGTCCAAGAGTTTAACCATTTCTTCTAGGTTCTCATTTTTAGTAGCATGGGGTTTCTCAAAATAGTTTCTGATTACCCTTTTAATTTCTGCCATCTCAGAAGTGATCTGTCCTTTTTCATTCCTAATATGAGTTATCAAGTTTCTCTCCTTCTTTGTCAGTTTTGCCAGTGGTCTATCAATCTTGTTTAATTTTTCGAAGAAACAACTTCTGCTTTTGTTGATCTTTCGGATTGTTTTTTTTGGGTTTCCATTTAGTTGATTTCTGCTCTCAGCTTTGTTATTTCCTTCTGCCTCCCTATTTTTGGGTCCTTTTGTTGAGCACTTTCTAATTCTATGAGCTGCATCATTAAGCTATTCAGGTATGCCCCTTCTTTCCTGATGTGTGCTTGCAAACTGAATTTTCCTCTCAGTACTGCTTTTGCAGTAAGTTCTGATAGTTTGTGTCTTTATTATCATTTGTTTCCAGGAAAATTTTTATTTTCTCTTTGATTTCATCTCGAACCTACTGGTTATTCAGTATGAAGCTGTTTAACATCCTGGTAAAGTTTTTCTTCTGTGTCCCTTTGGAATTCACATATAATTTCAGAACCTTGTGGTCAGTGTAGGTAGCCCGCAAAATTTCTACCCTCTTAATGTTATGGATGCTTGTTTTATGAGCCAACATGTAGTCTATCCTGGAGAATGTCCCATGTACATTAGAGAAAAAATGTGTATCCAGGTTTCTGGGGATGGAGTGTCCTATATATATCTACTAAGCCTCTTCTATTTCTCTTCTCAGGTCTAGTATATTCTTGTTGGTTTTCAGTCTGGTTGACCTATCCAGTGTTGGTAAAGCTGTGTTGAGGTCCCCCACAATTATTGTGTTGTTATTGATATTATTTTTCAGATTTGTCAATTTATTAAATATTTTGCTGGACACTCATTCGGTGCATATATGTTTAGGAGAGTGATTTCTTCCTGCTCTATCTATCTCTTGATTAATACAAAATGTCCATCTTTGTTCCTTACAACTTTCTTGAGTATAAAATTTGCATCATCTGGTATTAGTATGGCCACTGTAGCTTTTTTAATGGGTATTGTTTGCTTGGATAATTTTCCTCTAGCCTTTTATTTTGAGTCTATGTTTGTTCTGACTATTCAAGTGTGTTTCTTGCAGAAGGTTGGATTGAGAATTTTGATTCATTTAGCCCCTCTGTGTCTCTTTACTGGTGTATTTAGTCCATTGACATTGAGAGAAAGAATTGTCCTGGGATTTAATGCCATCTTTATATCGATATTTGGTATGTCTTTTAGTTAGTCTTGTCTTATATTAGGTTTTTCAGTTTTTCTGTTAAGATTGGTTTTGAGTCTCTAAAGTTTTTTAGCTATTGTTTGTCTGTGAAACCTGTGTTCTTCCATCAAACCTGAAAGTGAGTTTTGCTGGGTACAGTATTCTAGATGAAACATTTATTTATTTTCTGGTCATCAGAGCTGTCATCTTCATTCTCTATGTCTGATGCTAGCCTGCGTCGTTTCCCCATTGTCACACTTGTATTGTGTGTTTCTCTATGTGTTGTGGTGGTATTCATTGGCTAAGTGATGTGCGTGGCCACGCTCCTCTGGCTCCTCCCTTTCTGAGTTCTTCAACTTGCCTCCAAGGAAGGGGAGCCCTCTGTGGATGAAGTCTCACACAGGATCAAATCTTGGCCCGAGCACACAGCAGAGAAGACAGTCTGGGGGAGAAATGCTGGGCTTCATTTCTTAGTGTGATTTTTTTTCTTCTTGTTGCTGTGGTGTTCTTTCTTTAGGAAGAGAGTAATGATGCAAAGTGAACCTGAGTGGCAATGCTCTTCTGAAGCCTCTGGGAGAGCAAATTTTCTGGGCCCTTTTCGGCCCACTCCCAAGAAGTTCAGGAGACAGGACAGGATTCACAGATTCTCACAGTCGGGCCCCATTGGGCCCATGTAGATTTTCCCAGCCTGACATCACAAACTGGGGAACTGTCTTCTGCGAAGTACTGCTTATAGTCGTTTTTCACATTTGGAAGCAGTTCCTTGGTGTTCCGGCCCCTTGAATGAGCCTCTGGGAGAGTGAATTTTCTGGGCCCTTTTTGGCCCACTCCCAGGAGGTTTAAGAGACAGGACAGGAGACAAACACACACAAACAGCACTCACAGTTTCTCCAGTTATATATTTTTTAACAATTGAAATGTTTCCTCCCAAGAAAGTTTTTAAATAAAATAAAAATTTAATTAAAAGTAACTTTTTATACATATGTTTACAAAAGTAAAACTAGTCACATACATACATTTATTCAAAATCTTGTAGCTAGACATGTGACATTAATTGTGAAGGCAATTCAGACTGACAAAGACACATCATCCCTACCAGTCATACATGTCAAATATCCACTATGTATTTCACTATTATGCTTCACTGGTCATTTCTCTAATCACTTCAGAATCGTCGTCCATTTTGTCCGAGTTCATAAATTCTTGAATAAACATCCAAAGTTTCCTTAAGCAGGAGAGGAAACAGGTACAAAAGATTTATAATCCACTTTGGTCAAAATAAAAAACATTTAATTAAAAATGTTTCAAAATTTATATATTGGAGGACATATTTAGCCTTAAAACAGAGAAAGCAAGACATTGCTTCTTTCCACTTCACTTTTAAAGATAGAATTAAAAAGACAGAATCCATTTTTATGTGTAGTGAAGGTGCTGTGGACATAAAGACATGCAGAAGGTTCTAGATGGAGCCTAGAAACTAGATGATTTAGCTGGTGGGTGATTGTGAGGCCTAATAACTCTCAGTGTTAGTGCTATGTGAGGGCCACCCCAACTTCAAATCTATAATGTTGGAAAAATTTTCACCAATCTACTAAAATAAGAGAAAGTTACCCCTTCCCCAAATCTGGGCTAATCCACAGAACATTTTCTCCTATTTTACCAAGAAAGTGGGAATGTGGAAATTCTGTTTCTTGCATGCTGCAGCAGCAAAGAGAAATTTGAGAAAATTGTGAGGCTACTGATGTTTGGGCAGAAATTATGGGGAATGGATTTTATCCTGAACTAAGCAGAAAAGTCTCCTGATGAGAAACCTTTTGCTACTAGACTTTTACCTTCCAATCCATGGAACACTAATCTGATGCCTGACAGATTTCTCCTTGGTATGAACATGGACCCATCTCTACATTATTTATCAATGAAACATGAACCCAAAACTTTCATTATTTCTTCATGGAAAGAAAACCCAATACAGCCATTATTTCTCCATGGAACATAGACCCAATTCTTGCATTATTTTTCTTTGTCAATATGAGCTCAATATCTGCATTATTTCTCCATTGGACATTGATACAAAATGTCCATTATTTCTTTAGGACACAAACCAAATACTTCCATCATTTCCCCCATGGAACACAAATTCAATGTTATTTATCCATGTCACATGAGCACAGAGTCTGCATTATTTCTCCATGGGACATGGACCCAAAGCATTCATTATTTGTCCGTGGGGAATTGACTTCATTTCTAAAGACATCCTACTAAAGCCCCAAGAAGGAAAAGTAGATGAGTGTATAAAAAGGGAAATGAATGAACAATGAACTCTCCATGCAGAAACTTCCATGGAATTTCCGCTGTTCCAGAGTCTATTATGTCAGCTTTAGTGCTAACAAAATTAACTACATAAAATATCTATGTGTGTAACAGATCACCTTTATCAACTGTTTCCTTTTGGGGCTAAAATTTTAAAGTAATATTTATAGGGGCTTTCAAAGACTTGATGTCACCAAGACTTAGATGATAGAAAAGAATTCACGTAGTCATAAACTCCATCCTATGCCTGCCTGTGGGATTTTATTCACATTTTTTTCTTCAAAAATATTTTTAAACCATTTAGGCATAGTTTCATGGTGCCTTAACCTGACCTTTAGTTTGGCCTATGCTTGCCACGTCTTGGGGCTAATTGAGCTCAACCTGCAGGCAGAGCCTGAAACTATTGGGGGGGGGGAGCCATGCTGTGGGTTCTCTGAACAATGCAAACTCTGCCATCTGTTGCACAGAGAATATTAATGGAATGAATCCAAATTTAAACAGTAAGGAGAGAGCCCAGGGACAGCAGGTCAAACATGGATATGGGTGTGAGCACGAGAACATTTGGCATACTAATACTTTCACCAAGAAGTGCAGTGAGCCAGGTCAGAGGCCTCATGAGATCAGCAAGCCCCAAGTGAAATAGATTGACAGTCGTGAGGAGAGATCTCAGAGTGCATCAGGACAAATGTGACCATGGCTGTGAGCTTGAGAGATTCAGAGAACTGATCAAATTTCACCAGAAAGCATCATGCTCCAGGTCCATGGTCCTGTGAAATCAGGCAGCCACTCCAATTTACTCCTCCACAGAGCATTTCCTCTAGTCAGTTAGCCGCAGTACATCACATTAAAAAAAAATCACTAACTAAATCATTGTGAAAAGGTCACAATGGTTAAACAACACAAAATCTCTCCACACTTAGTTAATGAAGAAGATAGTTTTAAGGATCCAAGAGAAATCAGTCACCTATATAGACTTTATAATAAGAACTTTAAAGAACAAATGTTAAGGATGCTCGAAAAACTCAAAAGAGTTGTGGAACAAGCAGCCAATAAAATTCAAGGGATGAGAGTAGACATGAGAAAATTTCAAACTCAAATCAAAAAGAGAAATGAAAAACCTAATAGGCAATATGAAAAACTCACTGGAAGGCCTCAGTAGAGTAGAATAACTATTGCTGAGAACAAGATCAGAAAACTGGAATATGAGCAGCACAATACCTCCATACAATAGAACTAAAGTTCAAAAATAGCCTTACAGTAAATGAAGAATAGTAGTAAAAACACTTAAAATACCTGAACAGACAGTAGTGAAACTCTGAGGTAAGTTCAACAAAAATAACATAAGAATCATCAGGGTCCCACAGCATCAGAGAAAATCATAAAGAATCAAGAGTCAAAGACATCATTGCTGAGAAGTTCTCAGAGCTGGAGTGCATGTATCTACATTATAAAGTTAACACACAAATACCCATTGCTTTTTGCTATACAAAAATGATGAAATAAAAAATATTAAAAAATAATCCTATTCACCATTGTGCCTCAGAGAATCAAGTAACATGGAGTCCATTTAACTAATGAAATGGAAGACCTATATAAAGAGAATTACAAACCACTGCTTCAAGAAATAAAAAATACTAGGAAGTAGAAACATATATCCTGCTCATGAATAAAGAAGATTACCATAATTAAAATGGCAATAATTTCCAAAGAATTGTACAGACTTAACGCAATACATATAAAACCCTCATGACATTTTTCAAAGAAGTGGATCAAACAATCTTGAAATTAATTTAGAACAATAAATATCCATGAACAGCTAAAGAAATCTTTGACCAAAACTGGGAAGAATCATTTTTCCTAACTTTATACTGTACTAAAAAGCAATATAAAGCATTAATCATTAAGGCAGCATGGTATTGGAATAAAACAGATCAATGAATTAGACTTAAATATTCAGATCTGGACTCACAGGTTTACAATTAGTCTTTGATAGGGGAGCAAGAATTACAAAGTCTGGCCTGGAGAGATAGCATGGAGGTAAGGCATTTGCCTTTCATGCAGAAGGTCATCGGTTTGAATCCCGGCGTCCCATATGGTCCCCCGTGCTTGCCAGGAGCAAATTCTGAGCATGGAGCCAGGAATAACCCCTGAGCACTGCCGGGTGTGACCCAAAAACCAACCAAACAAACAAACACACAAAAGAATTAAAAAGTGGAGCAAGGAAATCTTCAATAAGTGTCTGGGAAATCTGGGTATTTGTGTATTAATTTTATAATGCAGATGCATGAATTCTTTAGCTCTGAGAATTTCTCAGCAATGATGTCTTTGTTGATTTTTTAATGGGAATTTTATCTCTGGTGCTATGGGAACTGCATGATTCTTAATGCTATTTCTGATGAATTTATCTCAGAGTTTTATTGTTATCTGTTCAGATATTTTAAGTATTTTTTGACTATCTTTTTTAACAACAACCAAAAGTGAACTCAGACCTCTCTTTGATGCCAAGCACTAAGATAAAATAGAAATAGATTAAAGACCGTGATATCAAGCATGAAACCATAAGGTACATCGAGGAAAACATAGGCAAACACTCCATGACATTGAAGCTAAAGGGATCTGCAAGGATGAAACGGCACTAGCCAATCATGTGGAAGATAAACAAATGGGACTACACTAAACTGAGAAACTTCTGCATCTTGAAGAAGACAGTGACTAGAATGCAAAGACTGACCCCGAATGGGAGAAATTATTCATCTAACAGTCATTAGATAAAGGTCAATATCTAAGATATTAAAGGCAATTATAGAACTTAACAAGAAAATAACATCTAACCCCATTGAAAAATGGGAAAAAATAAACACATGTCTTAAAAGAAAATATACAGATGGTCAAAAGGCATATGAAAAAAAATTTCATGTCACTACTCATCAAGAACATTAAAATCAGAACAACAATGTATTATCACCTCACACCACAGACACTGGCACACATCACAAAGTAAAAGTACAAACCAGTGCTGGCATAGATATAGGGAGAAAGGAAATCTCAATAACTGGAGGGGATGTAGAATAGTTCAGGCTTTTTGGAAGACAATATGGATATTCCCAAAAAACTAGAAATAGAACTTTCATATTACCCAGCATTACCACTTTTTAAGATATACCCTAGGAACCCCAAAACACCAGGTAATAAAGCCCTCTGCATTCCTCTTGCATCACATTAATATTTATAATAGCCAGAATCTAGAAACAAACCTAGTAAGCGTTCAAGAACAGATGAGTGGGAAAAAATGTGGTACATCTACACAATGAATAGGAAAAATGAAGTCAAGAAATTTTCTTATACCTGAACATATCTGGAGATGATTATGCTGAGTGAAACTAGTCAATATGAGAAGAGATAGACATAAATAATTTCACTCATTTATGGTATATAATAAAGATAAAATATTGTATGGTAATTTCCAGAGACAATAGAGATGAAGGACAGGAGGATCAGTCCATGGTAGGAAGCTTGCCACAAATAGTGAATCCATGCAGTTAGGGTAGAGAAGGAATCACTATGATAAGGAAAGTTGGCACTTAGCACTCTGGACAAAAACAGGTTGTTAAGAGGAGAAAATGATATGCATGATAGTACCTCTTTTTTTAACAGTAGTACAAACCAGTGTCAAAAGGGAGGGAATAAAAGGGAAAGAGAGGAGAGGGGCCCGGGAGATAGCATGGAGGTAAGGCGCTTGCTTTTCATGCAAAAGGTCATTGGTTCGAATCCCGGTGTCCCATATGGTCCCCTGTGCCTGCCAGGAGCAATTTCTGAGCATGGAGCCAGGAGTAACCCCTGAGCACTGCCAGGTGTGACCCAAAAACCAAAAAAAAAAAAAAAAAGAGAAGGAGAAATCCAGAGATTGCCAAGAGGCAAGCAGAGGAAAGGGGAAGGGAAACTGGGAACATTGGTGACAGGAAATGTCCACAGGTGAAGGGTGGTGTGTATTGTATGAATGAAAATCATGAAAAAATTTTGTAAACACAGAGCTTAAATAAAGTAATTATTATTTTAAAAAGAATGTTAACATTTTATCTATTTATTTCTCTATTCTTAAATATATGCACGGATTGGGGTTTATATATTGAGCCAAGCATTCATAGCATTGGATAAACTATGATATGCATATCTAAAGTTAGTGTCTATGTAGCAAAAAAAATTTTTTTTTGGTCTGTTTGTTTGTTTTGGGTTTACACCTGGCAGCGCTTAGGGAATACTCCTGGCTCTGTGCTCAGAAATCGCTCCTGGCAGGCTCAGGGACCATATGGATGCTGGTATTCGAACCACTGTCATCTGTAAATGTCTAAGCAAATGCCCTACCGCTGTGCTACCTCTCCAGTCCCAGCAAAACTTTTTTTTAACTATTGCTAAAGAAAAGGTCAAAGTGAAAGTGTGTTTGAGCACATCCTCCTCCTTGTGCAATCCTCCTACATCTTAACCTAAAGTTGTCCTTCCAAGAGAGGCATCCAGTTGCCATCTCCTGGGACCTCCAGATTAGAGACTATAGAAAAAAGATAATAAAAAGTATGCAGTCAACACCCACTAATGGAAATACTTTGTGGGCACAGTCTGGTTGTGAGTAAATAGTTTGGAGACAAGTACAAGATTATTGTCCCACTTTTAGCATCAACATCAACACTTACTGCTGTTTCTTCTCACTTATCTTACTCTTCACCATACTCTGCTTCAGATTGTTCTTAGTGACCTACCAAGGGTTAAAAGGCAGCTTGTCATTTACTTACATAAGACTGGATTATGTGTAATGGCAATACTGAATGAAAATAGACCCACTTCATGATCAGGTATAGTATGCTGATGCATGCTAAGCATCAGAGATAAATACAATTGAAACAAAGATTTACTCTTTTAAATAATAAGCTATTAACATGGATTTTGAAGGGGCATTTTGGAAGTTCTTAGGGAAGTCTGTTCATCAAAGACCTTGTTACAGAATAGAATTTCTGATAGATCTTGTGTATAATAGCACAGGCTTAGTTTTCTCATTAGTAAAGTAGCTTATTAGTTAAAACAAGATTAATACAGATTTATGATGATGTTTACATATCCAGAGAGTTATAGAATTGTAGATTATTATTTACAAAAATACATGACTCCCTCTTGACTTATGACTAACAGATTCTAATTCAAACATTTCTTTAGAAAAACTGACTCACAAAACTTACCGTTATGTTCTTCTCTAAAATTTTAATTTCTATCTCCAATTTCTGAGTTTCAGCCTATAGGGGATAGAGATATGAAAAAATAAAAGATATTTGGCTAAGGATATATGTTAAATATTTATCCCTTTCATGAAACATATGAATATTATTATCTTTATTACAAAAGTTCCAATAACGCAGTATTTAAATACAGATGCAAGGCCAGAGTGATAGAACAGATGTGAAATTAATTGCTTTGCATGCGCCTCACTCCAAATGATTCCTCAGCACCAACCTGATCAATGATAGTTCTCCTGATCAATAGAAATGATACCCCAGGCAGAGGTGGAATAAGGCCCTGCTCACCACTAAGTGTGATGAAAGTAAATGAAATAAAGAACTAAAATGAAAGCAAATCTAGTACAAAGCACAACTAAATATCACAATGCAAATGTCTGCACTCCGTGGGAAAGATTAGAAAAGAGAAGGTTGTTTTGCAAAAGAATAGAGTTTTAGAACATTGAGGAATGGACAAGCTTTTCATTCTTCCAAAATAATAACAGGCTAGCTACAATATAAAAATGTAAATTTAGTAAGTTACACATATATTCACAATACCTTATAATGAGCTCAACAAATGTTCAAAGAAAATAGTGCTTCTGCAGAAATCAGGTTTTCTAACTACAGAAACCTGACACCAAAAAGGATTGTGTGAAACACTTTTACTGGGACCACAGAGAATGTCTCGGTGTTGGACAATCTAGTATGCCTGGAATTGGTCTTATACCAGAATACTTCAGAGGTAAAGTAAATACCTTTGTATATAGACCAAGGCTTTTCCTTTCTATTTCTTCCATATTTTGCTGGGTCTATGCAAACAACAATTGTCATTCACATACTTTCTACTGTGTTTCTTTAACTCTTATCCTAAAAAAATTTAAAAAGAAGAGCTTACTAAATCTTCTGCTATTGCTTTAATGAGTTCATTGGTGACACAATGATTTTCAAAAATATACTTGCTCCTAAACTTTTTCTTCTTTCCTTTCTCTTTCATTTTTTTATTTTTATTATCTATTTTCTTATTTTTTAAATAATTTCTTGTTGTATTTTTTTTGTTTTTTTTGGGGGGGGGCACACCCAGTGATGCTCAAGGGTTATTCTTGACTATGTGCTTAGAAATCGCTCCTGGCTTGGGGAAACAATTGGGACGCCTGAGGATCAAACCATGGTCGGTCCTAGATCAGCTTCATGCAACGTGCCTTACCACTGTCCACCACTCCTGCCCCAGCTTTTTGTCAACTTGAAACAAAATGTATTATGGTCAACTATATAATGCATTTTTAAATAAACTAAAAATAATAGTGCTCTGTTTACCAAAGTACCAGGTCACTTAAAGTCACAAGAATACGTAATACCAGGGGCTGGGCAGTGGCGCTGGAGGTAAGGTGCCTGCATTGCCTGAGCTAGCCTAGGACGGACAGCGGTTCGATCCCCCGGTTTCCCATATGGTCCCCCAAGCCAGGAGCAACTTCTGAGTGCATAGCCAGGAGCAACCCCTGAGCGTCACTGGGTGTGGCCCAAAAACCAAAAAAAGAAAAAAGAAAAGAAAAAAGAATACCTAATACCAATGTCACTAATAAATATTAAACTCTTTCTCTTCAGAAGGGTTGATATTATACCTTGTAAGATATAATGCTTCTTCCCAAATAAACTTATAAGGCAGTGGCTAGCATAATCAAAATAGCAAGATGCAAATTCAAATAAATAGTCAATACTATGAATTAAAATGTCCAAGATGCAGGCCAGATTGATAACATAGTGCATAGGCATTTGTCTTGCATGCTGCTGAGCCAGTTTTTGATCTCCAGTATCCCAAAGTACCCAGTATCTCCTGAGCACTGACAGAAGCAATTTCTGAGTGCAGATCTAGCAGTAACCATTGTGCACCATCAGGTTTGGGCCAAAACAGAACCAACAAAAAATATGTCCAAGATAATTTTGAACAATTATCTGATGGCAACTGTATAGAGGTATAAAGAACAAAATGGTTTTCTCTTTTGCTACTCAGTATATCAAAAAATGGCAATTATAACTGTGAGGCTGAAGAGAGTTCATAATTTTGACTAGGATATAACTTGGGGTGTTTATCATTTGGATCTCTTTTGACTGACACTCTTCAGGCATGTAGAATTTGGTTGCATGCACTCTAGCTCAAGGAGTTTCTCTGAGATGATGTCCTTATTCATTTAAACTTTGTGGGAGTTTTATTACTGTGTCTCTGAGACTCCAACAATTCTTATGTTGTTTCTGTTGAGTTTATAGAAGAATTGCATTTTCATCTGTAACCATACTTTGAGGACTTTTCCCATCACAGACTACTTTGAAAAACTCTATGCTACAAAATATGAGAACCTGGGAGAAATGGGTAGATTGTTGGAATATTGTAATTTCCTAGGGTTGAACCACGATGATCTAGCATGTCTCAACAAACTCATAACTATTGAGAAAGAAAGTAGGGAGGATGAAATACAGGAAATAGGGGGATGTTGTGTATTAAAACATTTCCATAAGATCATTCTTTGCCTGAGGGACTCCAAACCCGAACACAGAGCAGATGGGGTGAGTGCATATCCTGGGCACTTCCCCAACTCTACGAGGGCACCCAAGACCCCAGCAACTCACACGCCTCTCCCCAGGGACCCCAAACCTGAGCTGAGTGCAAATGAGGTGAAGAGAACCCTGCACCTGACCCACTCTGTGCTGCTGGGACAGGCTAAGACTAATAGACTGGGTGACGTTGGGTCTGCCACCTGGTTACCTTTGGGTAGCCTAGAGCAGCCTACCCCCCTAAGCCCTGGAGTGGACCTAAGACTCCCCAAGGCAGCTGCTGGGTGGATTTGGCTGAGGGAATTTCTTCGGCTGAGGCTCAGAGGGGCCAGAGCTCTACTGACTTCCAGATAGGGGAGGGAGGACAGAGAACTAGGGTCAATAGTGCCCTGCACCATTGTGGCCAGGAGCAGAACTGCACTAGCTGGCAACAAAATTAAAAAGTAATGGACCAGGCCCCATAGAGAGCACAGGAGGAGCCAAACCTCAGCAAGCTCACCCATCAGCCCCCTCTAGAACCATCCTCAGGGAGGGGACCCATCCCCAAGCCACAGGGGGCCAAAGCAGGCTGAATTCAGAAGGCACTGCACTCCAAGCCACACTAATAAATGCAAAGACATATGGGTAAATCAAGGAGAACCCTAACATCTGGAGATACAGAGACAAACCCTAGCAAGTTTCCAAGTCCACCAAAATGCACAAATCTATTGGAAGGAGACCTAAAAGCAGCAATTAAGAACGAAATGGAAGTCATGATAAAGGAAATGAAGGAAACGCTAGCCACTGAATACAAGAAATCCATGAACAAACAAACCCATAATTATTGAGGAAAATAAAATAGTAATCAAAAGTCTTCCCCAAAACAAAGACCAGATCCAAGTGGTTCACTAACGAATTTATGAATTCTTTCAAACCTTCCAAGAGGATCTACTGCCAATACTTTACAGGTGTTTACAGAAAATTTAAGAAACAACACTCAAGGAAACAAAAAGAAAAAGAATCTCTCAAAGAAACAAAACTCTCAAATAGTTTTAATAAGCTAACATCACCCTGATACCAAAAGCAGACAGAGATGTCACCACAAAAGAGAACTACAGATCAATATCACTGATAAAAATGGATGTGAAGATCCTTAACAAAATCTTACACGATAGGATTCAATGCCTCATCAAGAAAGTTATACACCACGACCAAGTAGGATTTGTTCCAAAGATACAGGGATGGTTAAGTCAATCAATGTAATATTCCACATCAATAAAAAGAAAAATTAAAAACCATATGACTATATTGATAAATGCGGAGAAAGCAATTATAAGGTTCAATACACATTCATAATAAAAATGTCTCAAAAAGATGGAAATAGAAAGAAGGAACTTTTTCAATATAGTCAAGGCTAAAGATTATACTTATTGGGGGAAAAATTAAAAGCCTTTCCCCTAAGATCAGACACAAGGCAAGGCTGCCACTTACCCTCACTATCCTATTCAATATAGTACTTGCAATAGCTATTAGGCAAGGAAAAGATATCAAGGACATTAAGATAGAAAAGGAGCAAGTAAAGCTCTCAATGTTTGCTGATGACATACTTTACTTAGAAAATCCTAAAAAATTTACGAAAAAGGCCCTAGAAGCAATAGATTCATATATCAAAGTAGCAGGCTACAAAATTAATGCACAAAAAAAATCAATGGTCTTTTTTGATACAAATAATGATAGAGAAGAAATAGGCATTTAAAAAATCCCATTCACAATAACACCACAGAAATTCAAATATCTTGGAGTCAATTTAACTAGATAAGTGAAGGACCTATACAAAGAAAACCATAAAACATTGCTTCAACACACCACCTTAGGATCTGTGCAAAATCCAAGATCACTAATTACAGAAGACTGACTACAACAACCACCACTGAGCAGAACTTTTCCTGGGACCATAAAGAAATACTTTATTCTAGACTTTTGCTAGGATCTATGCAAAAACCAACATCTCTAATTATAGAGGATTGCCTTAACAACCATGACTGAGCAGAACATTTTAGGCATCATAAAGCAAGACCTTGGGGTTTTGCCACTGACAATGAACATATATGAAGCCTATAGTCAGTCTCATAACAGTTGGAAACACAGGTACAGGGTAAAGACACCTGTATATACTAGGCCAATGGAATTTCTTTTCTAATTTCCCCCAAACTTACTGTGCCTATGCAAAACAAAACAGAAAAACACAAAAACGAACTTGTCACATCAGTCTACCCTTTTCTTTTTCTTTCTCTTTTTTTATTCTTCTAAATTTATATTTATAGCTTCTAGACAGGGACTCTTGCCATTTTTAACAGAACCATAGAATATGAATCATCTTGTTTGGCATTATATTTCTATGGCTTCCTACAAGTTGCAACAAAATGGATGGTACCAGAGGCAAAGCTGTCTCATGAGCATTGAGTGAAAATAAAAAATGATTAGACCTAAATACCAAACCCAAAGCCAATGACAGTAGAATCAAGAAACCCAAGTTACACCCAAGCTGTACACAAAAGGGACCTACTGCACTAACAGTCCAAGGGGACTAAAGGTGGAAGTGTGGGATGCATGCTGGGAACAAGGACAGAGGGGAGTCAACACTGGTGGTGGAATTGACTAAATTCACTGTCACTATGTTCCTTAAATATAACTGTGAAATATGTGTAATTCACATTGGTTAATAAAAATTATTAAAAACAAAAAATACATTGTTTCAATAAACAAAAGAAGACTCAAAGAAATAGAGACATATACCTTGCACAACATTTGGAAGGATTAATTATTAAAATGACAATACTCTATATAAAGTTTGTACAGATTTAGCACAATCCCTCTAAGGATAACTGTGACATTCTTCAAGGAAGTGGATCAAACACTCCTGAAATTTATCTTGAACAATAAATGGCCAAGAATAGCAAAGCAACCCTGATGAAAAAGAAGATGGGAGAATAACATTTTCCAACTTTAAATTGTACAACAAATCAATAATCATTAAAACAGTATGGTACTGGAATAAAGAAAGACCCTCAGGCAATGGAATAATCTTGAATATTCAGAGAATGACCCTCAGACTTACAAGCAACTAATCTTTGATAAAGGGGCAATAAATACAAATTGGAGCAAAGAAACCCTAGTCTCTTTAACAAGTGCTGTTTGGACAACTGGTCAGCCACATGCAAAAAATCAAACTCAGACCTCTACCTAACACCATACACAAAGGTCAAATAAAAATGGATTAAAGACCTTGATATCAGACCTGAAACTATAAGGCATATAGAATAAGGTATATAGAAAAAAATGAAAGCAAACAGTCTATGACATTGAAACTACAGGTATCTTCACAAAGGAAACAGCACTCTCTAAACAATTGAAATCAGAGATAAACACATTAAACTGAGATGTTTTTGCAATTCAAAGGAGACAGTGACTAGGGTAAAAAGCTCACCAGCATTTTTGAATAGAAACTATTCAAAAAACACCCATCAGAAAAGGGTGTGTATCTAAATGTATATCTAAGATATACAAAGTACTGACAGAACTTAACATAAAAAATCTAACTCCATCAAAAAATGGGGGAAGACCTTTCTTTCCTGACACTAAGAGGGGGAGGGGACACATGGGGTGGATGGTGGGCATATGCAGCACTGGTGTATGTCTGGATATTACGTACTGACAATCACTGGTATTTTTTTTTCTCTCATTGGTCTCCATTTCAAAAACCGGGTGGCGGATAAAACTCTCAGTTTGGGAAGAGACCAGTTCAGGTGGGGGCACCATATATTTTCAAAATAAAAATGAGAGAATGGACTCTCAGGCTGGGAAGAGGCCAGTACTTTTTAGCTACTTGTTTACTCCCAGCGACCTCTTGGCCTCTTCCTTTTTTATTGTGTAACTGTGGTTGATACCATACTAGGTTTTTGATTAGTTCCCATAAACGGTGACAATTGAGTCCACTGTCTTATGTTAGATTGCCTTTTTCCCCCACTTTTAATCTTTTCTCCTCTTTGTGAACTGTTCAATAAGGTATTTTGGTGAAAGAGTCCCTCTCTATCTTTCCTTCTCTTTGTTATTTGTTAAATAAGGAAGTTTGTAAAAGTGTCCCTCCATTTAATGTTTATATAAAAACCAAGTCAATTGGATTGTTGGACTTGTTCTAGCATCCCCATAGGCTCCAATCTCGCCATGTGATACTGTTCTTCCTTTGCATAGGCACATTAAAATGGGAAATTATATACAAACACATTCTTATCTTATAGAGATGGGAACACACAAATTTTCTTAAACGGTGACAATTGTGTCCACTGTCTTAAGCTAGATTGTTTATTTTCCCCACTTTTTATATTTTTTTCTCTGTGAAGTGTTCAATAAGGAATTTTGGTGAAAGAGTCCCTCAGTTTAATGCTTGTTTGAACTAGGTCAGTGTTCTGCAACCTTTTTTTTCAACTGAGCCAAATCTCACGGTCACACAGGGTGTGCACTAACAGAGACTAGGGGCAGAGTCCTGACTCCTGGAGTGGCCACCCGGCACACAGAAGAACCAAATTAAAAGTGTAAAGAGCCACATGTGTCTCACGAGCCGCAGGTTGCCGACCACTGAACTAGGTCATGGGAATTGTTGGACTTTTTCTGAAGGCCCTTTTATGCACTGAAAATGCAAGTTGGCGTTATCCCTTGTTTGCATGGACACATTAAAATGGAAAATACTATACATACAAATAAGTTCTTATCTAATAGAGATAGGAACACACAAATCTTGTGGTGCAAAGGAACCTTACACCCTGAACATTGACATGATGACCTGGCACAGGCCTCAGAGGTTTGGGCATTTTCCAGTCACCCCTGAACCAGGGAAGCCATCTACAAAATATCCAAAGTTGTCTATGACATCACCTGGAAGCAATCCTCTACCAGGGAAGACCCTACTGCTGCTCTGACATCGATTTACTCAAAAGAGTCTTCCCTTAACCCTGAGAAGATTTAAACAACAATAATGACCTGCATACTGGACAGGGCTTTCTGCATTGCCCTTCAATTGTGACTTCAATGTAGGATATACAGATTCCAGGATCTTCAGTACAAAAACATGATACTAACAACAGAGACTGTGAAAAATATAACTGTATGGGCACTACAGACAATGACCGGGATTGGAGAAACTAGTTTGCCTGGGGCCTAGAAATGGTCTTATGTCAGGAAACGTCAGGGGTAGGGTCTCCTTGTACTTAGGCCAAAATTTTTCCTTTCCATGACCCCCATTCTTTGGTTGGCCCATGCAAATGATAATTGCCACTCTAACATTGTTTTTACAGTGCTCCTTTAACTCTAAACCTTTAAGAAACCACTGGTAAAAATATCTGGAACTGCATATATCATTTTAGTTACACTCGCATTCTTGGGGATAAAGGAGGGATATAAGGGATATATGCTTGGAACACAGATGAAGGGAGGACAACACTGATAGTGGAAAGGCCCTCATTTATTGTCACTACGTACCTAAATATCACTGTGTAAGATTTGTAAGAAAATAAATTAAAAATGTCTCTAATAATGTAAGCCAGTACGAAAAAAATTGTGTTTTAATCAGAAAATTTCTTTGACTTACATGTATTACTATATTATATTAATTATATCATGCTACGTTATGTTACTATATTATGTTATGTTAGTTCACCTCAGTATGTTAATCAATTTTGTCTCTTGAATAAATTCTTACAATAAAAAATAAAGTTAAAATCAATAGGATAACTATCCTATTGTAAGGAAAAAATGGGGGGGAATGAACATATAATTCCTCAAAGAAGAAATACAGATAAGTAAAAGACACATGAAAAAAATGTTCTACATCATCAGGGAGATGCATATTTAAACAACACTGAGGTTCATCTCATGCCACAGAGATCGGCATACATCACAAAGGACAGGAACAACCACTGCTAGTGTGAATGTGGGGAGAAAGTAACACTCATTTACTGCTGATAGGAATGCTGTCTAGTCCAACCTTTCTGGAAAACAACATGTATATTCCTCAAAAAGCTGGAAATTATGCTTGCATATGATCCAGCAATACCCTCCTAGGGTTACATCCTAGGACTAAAAAAACACAATACAATAATGCCCTTTGTGTTATTATGTTTATAGCAGTACTATTTACAATAGCCAGAATCTGGAAAAAAATGTTCAGTATCAGATTAGTAGCTAAAGAAACTATGGTACATCTATTCAATAGAATACTATGCAGCTGCTAGAAGAAATGAAGCCACGAAATTTGCTTATACATGGATGGATTTGAAGACTATTATGTTGAGTAAAATCAACCAGAGGGAGAGAAATAAGCACAGAATAGTCTCACTCATATGTGCTATTTAAGAAAATTAAAGACAGTATAATGATAACATCCAGAGATGATAGAAATGAGGGCTATAATAGCAAGCTTATCACAAAGAGTGTTAAGTGCATTTAGAGAAATAAATACTCTAATAGCTACCATGATAATGATAGAGAAATGCAACGCTTTTCTTGAAGATAGGTAGGGGGTGGAGAGGTAGGAAATGGGGGGACAAAGGTGGCAGGAAAATTGCACTGGTGAAGGGAGGTGTGCATTTTATGGTTGAAGCCCATTTACAAACATGTTTGTAGCCATTGTGATTAAATAAAAAATTATTAGGGGCCAGAGCGATAGCACATTTCTAAGGCATTTGCCTTGCATGCGGCCAACACAGGACTGACCCCAATTTGATCCCCAATATCACATATGGTCTCCCAAGCCTGCCAGGAGTGAATTCTGAGTTCAGATCCAAAAGTAACCCCTGCCCTGAGCACCACTGGATGTGACCCAAAAGCAAAAAAAAAAAAAAAAACCCAAAATTATTTTAAAAAATAATAAAGGATAGTAAAAATGAAATAGAATAGTGAAAACTTCTAATCCAGAACTATAAATCAATCAAGAAAGTAAATGCATTTTCATTCCTAGTTAAGGATTCAATAATAGTAATAGTAAATAGAAATACAATATAAGTTATCAAATTATTAGAAGGTATCTTTTTTTACTTGATTTACTCCATTTAAAATATTTTAATTTTATGGGGTTTTAAAAACATTTTATAATGTATTACATTATACAATAGTATAATTTTGAAGTAACATCTTACTAATCTTGAATTTATTTCATGATAATAATATACCAGTTGTAAAATTCATGTTTTAGAAATTTGGGTCTATATCCAGTGCTACTCAAGGGTTACTTCAAAGTCAGTGCTGCATACTGCCCTGCCATGGTATTTTGGAGACCAGATGGTGTCTGGGGATAGACCTGACAAAATGTATATCTAGGGGGCCGAAGAGATGACATGGAGGTAAGGCATTTGTCTTGCATGAAAAAGAATGGTGGTTGGAATCCTGGCATCACATATGGTCTCCCAAGCCTGCCAGGAGCGATTTCTGAGCATAGAGCGAGGAGTAACCCCATGAGCGCTGCCTAGTATGACCTCTTCCCCCCCCAAAAAAAAAGATGTATACATAGTAACAATCTCTCCTCTTTGACCTTTCTCTCTAATTCCAGATTTTACTACCTTTATTGTTCAGAAATACAACTAACTATAGGCGCATGACAGATAGTACAGCAAATAAGATGCTTTGCCTTGTATGCAATTAGCCCATGTTTGATCCCTGACACCCAGAGCAGAAATGACCCTTGGGCACAGAATCAGAGCCAGAAATAAGTCCTGAGCACAGCCAACTTCGGCCTAACCACAAAAACAAGTCAACTATAAATTAATGTTTGTTCTTGGAAAATAAACTTAAAAGAAAACTAAGCATAATACAAAGAAAAGAAGTCTGACCACATTTTTTGGGGGGGGGATGAAGCAGAATTTTTTTTATTGAGATGTATTTAGAAAGATGTGAGGGAAAGAGAGTAGTGTATGTTGAAGAGAAAGGATATAGGCTTCTCTAAGATGGAAATGCCAAGGAAAGAAACAGAGGACAAGAAAACAAGAGGCTTGTTCAGGAGAGACCAAGAACATGACGATTGACTTGAACACATTCTTTTGCTGTTATTGTTTTGGGTCACAACCAGAAATGCTCAGGTGTTACTCCTGGCTCTGTGCTCAGAAATAACTCTTGGGGACCGGTGAGGTGGTGCTAGAGGTAAGGTGTCTGCCTTACAAATGCTAGCCAAGGAAGGACCGCGGTTCAATCCCCCAGCATCCCATATGGTCCCACCAAGTCAGGGGCAATTTCTGAGCGGTAAGTCAGGAGTAACCCCTGAGCATCAAACGGGTGTGGCCTGAAAAAAAATAACCAAACAAAAAATAACTCTTGGCTAGCTCAAGGACCATATAGGATTCCAGGGTTTAAACCCCTGTGTTGGCTGCATGGAAAGCAAGTACCTTACCTGATGTACTACCACTCCATCTCTAGTATATTTTAAGAGATACATGCACATGAACTCACACACAGATTTTAAATCATAACAGTCTTTTTGAGATATTATGACTCTGCTTAACCAAACCAAAGAAAAAGTTTTAGGAAAATGTAGCTATGCCACATCAATAAGAAATAATATTTTGTTAACAGTTAAAACTAGCAATTATGTGGAGTCATATTATGCAGAAATAAAAACTAGTGTATTTTAGCATTATAAAAACATTATAACTTACATCATACTCTAACAAAATAATGGGGTTTTTTGTTTGTTTTTGACCACACCCACTGATGTTCAAGGGTTACCCCTAGCTATGTGCTCAGAAATTGCTCCTGGCTTGGGGGACCATATAGGACACTGGGGATCAAACCGAGGTCCATTCTAGGCTAGTGCTTGTTAGGCAGACACCTTACTTATCTCTAGCACCACCACTCCAGCCCCAAAATAATGTTTTCAATAATTATCAAAGACTACTTTTATAGTCTTAATCTAATCTCAAAGACTATTGTTCATTCTCAATGGCAACATTTAATTCTTGTTTCCAGCATGACTATACAACCATCTGGAGCAAAAGTGGCACAGCAGATATTTTGAGTTTTAAAAATACAGAAGAATTAAGATTAATTTGTCCTACCTACAGATGCTATCACATTCTTAGCTTTGCTTCTGCTTAAACTATTTAGTACTTAATACTCATTGATAACACAGTATTACTTTTAATACAAGTATTTTCTTTCCAAAACTTAAATTTTAAAACATCAATTCCTATGACAGATATTTAACCCTAACAAAGATATATAGAACTTTTTCAATTATCATCAGATTTGTTGTTTTGGCTAGATTTCTCAATTATTTTACTATTTACAACAAATATTTTGAAATAAAATATATTTGGACTGGTATTATGTTACTGGTTATTTTGGTTTGTTTATTGGGCCACACCCAGTGACGCTCAGGGGCTACTCCTGGCTATGCACTCAGAAATCGCTCCTGGCTTGGGGGACCATATGTTGGGGGATTAAACCACAGTCTGTACTAGGCTAGTGCGTGCAAGACAAACGTCTTACCACTTGCACCACTGCTCCAGATCTATGTTACTGATTTTTTAAATCTATATTTCTTTGTGTGTTTGCCAGTCGTCATGAAAAATAATTATGTACGTATTCAAATAAATCACAAACCTCAATGCTTTTCAGCCGATTATCAGCAATATTTAAAGCTCCTATATGAATCATATTCGTTTTAATTTCTTTTTCAAGGGCTTTAAGTTCATCCCATTTCTTGAGTATTTCACATCTTTTTGTCTCAATTTTCTGAACATGAGTGAAGCTTTCATCTCCCATTTGATGCTTTGCAAAGGAGCCTGGGAGTAATTTTCAAAGGCAAATAAAGCATTAATATACATTTTGTATCTCAGTTCTCATTAGTAGTATTATGTTATTGGCAATAAGATGTATGGTTAATGCCTATTAAAATAACATACATTCCAATTACATAAAAGCCTTTGCTCTGCAAATGGTTATTGCTTAGTTAATGTGTTCATATAATCAGCATCTCTTTATTGGGAGCCCAATCGAAGCACCTGATCTTGTGTGAGGAAGTCACAGACATGTTTTCTAGACAAGCATACTAATTTAAGAATGAAAGAGAGATGTTAGGAAATGGAAGGAGGTGGGGTGTGAGGGACAGGCATCAAGACATAAGGCACTAAAAGGAATAGGGGCCAATCTGCAAATATATTCTGAATTAGGATGTAAAAGCAGGTCAAAGAGTTTGTAATCATCCTGACCAGAAGAACAGATGAGACAGAAGTTGTGTCAAAAGAGAACTAGAACAATTAAAAGGAAAAATAGAAGATAAAACAAGGTTCTGGGAATTGTAGAGACAAGTGGTGAGCATAGCAAATCATTCCTAGTTCAGCTACTGTAGGAAACAAAGCTGAGGAAGGAAAATGATAGGTGCTGGTTATGGATCCAATGAAGTCCTTGCCAACAAGTTTGCTGCCAGGGACAAAAGTAAAGAAATGTGCTTTCTCAAATGTGGAAAGGACATTAATCGACATGAACAGTATTATGGAGAGGAGTAGGAATGAAAAATAAAATGAAAAGCAGGGGGATGAGAGACACAGGGAGGTGAAATAAGGCAAGGACAAGGAAGGAAGAAAAAAGGAAGAAATGTAGGGAGGAAGAAAGAATGAAAGGAGGGACAAGATAAAAAAGAGGAGAGAGGAGGAATGGAGGAAGAAAGGAAGAAAAAGAAAGAAAGAAAGAAAGAAAGAAAGAAAGAAAGAAAGAAAGAAAGAAAGAAAGAAAGAAAGAAAGAAGAAAGAAAGAAGAAAGAAAGAAAAGAAGGCAGAACAAAAAGTTAAAGGATAAAGGAGGGAAAGAGGGAGGGAAGGAAGAAGGAAAAAGGATGGAAGGAAGCAAAGAGGAAGGGAATATGGAAAAGAGATAAAGGGAAGAAATGAAGGAGAGAAGGGAAAAGTAAGAATAAGGAAACAGGAGGGAAAAAGGAGAGAAAAATGGAGGAAGGAGACAAGACAGATAGAAGGAATGAAAGACAAAAAGAGATTAAGGAAGAAGAATAGAGGGGAAGAAGGGGAGGGAAGGAAATAAAGAAAAGGGAAAATGGAGGTAAGGGAGTAGGGAGGGGGTGAGGGACGGTGGGAGGAAGGAAAGGAAGGTACAATGAAAGAAAGGATGCAAGAAATAAAAGAAGGAAAATAAAAGGGAAGAAAGGGTCAGAGGGAAAAGAGAGTGGGACTATGGAAAGGAGATAGGGAGGAAGGAAGAAAGGAAGGGGTGGAGGGAGAATGAGTGAGAGGGAGGAAGGTAGGAGAGAAGGAAGGAACAATGCGAAGAAGGAAGGACTGAAGGAAAGTAGGTCAGAAGAAAGGGAGGAGGAAAGAAAGGAAGAAAAAATGGGAGGATGGAAGGAATAAAGGAAGGCAGGAAAGATGGAGGGGATAGAAAGGAGGAGTGGAGAAGGGAGGGATGTAAGGAGGGAAGGAATGGGAAGGAGGTAGGGAATAAAGTGATAAGAAAAGAAAAGGAGGGAGGGAAGGAGAGCAGGAAGGAATAAATAAAAAGGAAGTAAGAGAGGAAGGAATAAAGGGAGCAAGAGAGGAAGAGAGGATGGCAGTAGAAAGAAGGAAGCAGAAAAATAAGGAGGTGGGAAGGAGAGAAGAAAAGAAGGAATACAAGGAAGGAAAGAATGAAGGAAGGAGAGAGGATGGAGGGGAAGAAGAGAAGGAGTCATTGTGAGAAGCCAGAAAGAAGGAAATGTAGAAGAAAGGCAGGGATGTAAAAAAGAAAGAAGATGGGTAAAAATGAAGGTAGGAAAGGAAGGAAGGAAGTAAAGAAGCTAGAATGAAGGAAAATAAAAAGGAAGAAAGAAGGAAATAAGAAAGGAATGAAACAAGAAACAGAGGAAGAGAGGGAGGGTTGATGAATGGGAGGGAGAGGGAGGAAAGGAGAGAGAAAGGGTGGAATAAAAGAGAAGAAAGGTGGAGTGAAGGATGGATGGAAGGAAAGAAAAATGGGAAGGAAGTGATTGAAGAGATAAGGGAAGAAACTATAGAAAAGAAGATGAAGGCTATAAGGAAGAAAGGAGGAAGCAAAGGGCAAGAGGGAAGAAAGGATGGGTGGGAGGTGGAAATATGGGAGGTAGGAAGGATAGACGAGAGGAAGGAAGGGGAAAAAGAAGGGAGGGATGTGAGAATATAAGGGAGAAAAGAAAGAGGAGGAAGAAAGGATGGAGGTGAAGGAAAGAGGGAGGGAGAAAGGGAAGAAAATAAAGATGGGAGGATAGAAGGAAGAAGCCAAGGAAGGTAGATGGATGAAGGGAAGATAAAAAGGAAGGGAGAAAGGAAGGAAGGGATAGGGGAGAACGTAAAGTGGAGGAAAATAGAGAGGAAGAAACAAACAAGAGAGGAGAGGGAGGAGAAAAGAAGCAAAGAAGGAAGGAAAAAGAGAAGGAAGGGAAAATGAGGAGGGGGAGGAAGGAAAGAGGAAAAACAGAGAATGGAAGGAAAGAAGGAAAAGATAGAAAAGAAAGGAAGAAAGGAAAGAAGGAAGGAATTGGGTAAGAGAGGGAGGGAATATGGGCAAGAGGATGAAATAAGGAATCACAGGAAGTAGGGAGGTAAAAGAGACAAGAAAGGAAGGTCAGAAGGAAGAAAAAGAGGGAGAGATGGAGGAATATAGGAGGAATGAGAGAAGGAAAGAAGAAAGGGAGGGAAGAATCAAAGAAGAGAGAAAGGACATAAAAAGGAAGGAAAATGAAGAAGGGAGAAAGGAGGGAAAAGGTGAAGAAAAGGGAGGGAGAGAGGAATGAAAGGGAGAATGAACAAAAATGGATGGAAAGAGTAAAGGGGAGTGAGTGAAAAAAAGAATGGAAGGTAGATGGGAAGGAGGGAAGGAAGAAAGGGAAGGAGTGAGGGAGGAGGTAGAAAAGGGAGGGAGAGAGGGAAGAGGGAATACGAGAAATAGGAAGGAAATAATAGGGAGAAAGGAGAGAGGTAGGTAGCAAAAAAAGAAAGGAAAAATGCAGGAAGGAAGGAGGATAATATATAGGGAGGGGAGGAGAAATATAGGAAAAGAGGAAGGCAGGAAGAATGGTATCAGAGGTAAGGGGATAGAGGTAGTAAGAATAAAAAAGAGAAGGAAGGACAGAAGGAAGGAAGCAAGAAAAAAGGAAGGATGGAAGGAAGGAGAAAGGATGGAAGTGGGAAGAAAAGAATGGAGGGAGTTAGGAAGGAAAAGGACACAATAAAGAAAGGAAGGAGGGGTAGAAAGGAAGGAAAGAAGGAAGGAAAATGATGGGGGAAGAAAGTGAAGGAAGGAAGAAAAGGAGTGACAAAGGGGGAAGGAAGACAGGAGAAAAGAAAGTGTTGAAGAAATGAAAAAGAAATGAATGAAGGAAAAAGAAAGGGATGGCATATGGAGAAAGATTGAAGCGTAGGCAGGGAAGAGGAAGAGGATGGAAGGAAGTACTAAAGAAAGCGGGGAGATGAAAAGAGGGGAGGAG
>PVKC010002114.1:0-45497 GCA_004027635.1 Crocidura indochinensis | reverse complement strand
TTCTTCTTCTTCTTCTTCTTCTTCTTCTTCTTCTTCTTCTACTTCTTCTTCTTCTTTCTTCTTTTCTCAAAGGCATAAGACATAGTAAGTATTGGGAAGTTAGAAAGAGTATTCCCTTGGCCTAAGAGATTTCGGGTTTCTTCGCCTTGAAGCATGCTGTCATGAGAACCATTTCTGGTTGATATTCATGTAGCACTAAATCTATACAGTTGGCTATAGATTTGGTGTTTTTGTTTTCGGTCAGATTGCCTTGCTGCTGCTGATTTACTTTCTCTACCATTCACATTATAATAGATAGCTGAGCAGAATTTCAATGAGTTTGGAGGTTGGTGCTTCTCATTCCTAACACAGTCTATAAACCTTTTTTGGAGAAGATAAAGAATACAGTCCCCTTTGATTTTGAGCTAATTTAATGTGCAGAGTTCATTCAAGGGACACCTGATATCCTATTTTCAATGAAGAAACCAGGCAATTTTCAGGAGTAGAAGTTGGAATGTGGTTTACTCAGACATTTATATTTTTTAAGTTTTTGATGAGGTAATATATTTTATATTAAAATGGCAATGAACAGTTACTGAAAGTTACTGAAAGGTTTTCATCTCTCTACAACTTCATTAGAAAATTGTATAAAAAGGATTCAGAAGTCCATCTTTCTCCCTTTTATTAATAGCCAAGTACAGTATTTCTTCACTTTTCCTCTGTCTCTTTATTGCCTTTTTTATCCCTAATTTCCTTATTTAGGTTTCTTTCCTTCTCTCCTTCCTTGTCCCTCGTAGTACATGATTTTACTTCTTCCTCTCTTCATGGTCCCTCCACTATGTAGTATAAGATAAAGAGGAAGTGGTAGAACTTCACAGCAAACATTCTGTAATTAGATTCCTGGTTTGGAATTCTGACTGCCAATTAAAACTTGGATCAGCCTGGAGAATTCAGTTAAATTCAAAGAGTTTCAATTTTCTTATCTCCTGCTAAATAATATATTTTATCTCTTGGAATTTTATGTTTATAAATGAGATACTGAGTAAAAAGTGTTTAGAATAAGACAGGGTACCTAGTTATTTCCTAATATAATAATGATGCAGATGTATTTGAAATCATGACTATAGTATTTGTTTAGTACATGTATATTTGTTATAATAATTTTATACATAATTTAGGTCTTTAATGTTAACAGGTTGAGTTGTCCTAAACTACCTTTTGTTGTTGTTTTTTTTAATCTTTTATTTCAAAAAGTTGTGGAGATAATAGTGTGCACTTGAGAGCCATTTAGCATTACTGATTCCCTTCTAGATTCCTTCGTCCAAACTTCTATGCAAAATTGACATTAACATTATTAGTTTGGAGTGGATATAAGGTAGGGAAAAGAAGTACCTATGTGTTAGCAGAATTAACAAAAGTTCATAACAATGTTCTTGACCGAACAACTTACTTAGGTGATAAATGAAGCATTGTGGGAAAGTTGTTTTTCTTAAATTATAATGTGGTATTAGTCTTGAATGTACATAAATATTCAGTCACTTTCTGAGAAAATAAAATCACCTCATACCAAATGGTAATTTAAATGAATAAGAGCATGGAACAAATTTCCATAGAGAGGTCTGAGTAACGATGTAGAACAATAGAAACAGATGCTGATTGAGTAAGCATTACCGAGAAATTCATTACATGGGTTATAATGTTACAGAATTTTGATTGTTTTGGTTTGTTAGTTTCTGTTGTTGAGTTAACTTTTATTTATTTATTTATTTTTGCTTTGAGGAATACACCTAACATTGCTCAGGCTGT
This sequence comes from Crocidura indochinensis, assembly GCA_004027635.1. Taxonomy (NCBI): domain Eukaryota; kingdom Metazoa; phylum Chordata; class Mammalia; order Eulipotyphla; family Soricidae; genus Crocidura; species Crocidura indochinensis. The sequence continues at coordinate 43,712 of PVKC010002114.1, read as the reverse complement.
ACTCAAAAATCATTTGTGGTTATGATCAGGCCACATATGTACTGGGGAATTGAACCAAATTCATTCATGTCCAAGAGAAATACTCATCAGAGCAGTTTCACTCTGTGTTGTAATAGTCACCTGCTAGCATACTTGTTTACATTTCAACAAAATAAATTGATGTCTAAATAGAGACAGGGCATCACAGAATCCTGCTCCTGTAAGGGTGAAAAAAGCTATAGTTTATATTTTGTTAGTGGTGTAACATACTTGTAACATACTTAGAGACAGACAAATAGCACATACGGTGCTTGCTTATATGCAACCAACCCAGATTTGATCCACAGTACCACATATGGTTCCTAAAACCTCACTAAAAGTGATCCCTGAGCACAGAGAAAAAGTAATTCCTGACTGGGTATATCCCTAAAACAAAGAAATGATAACACACAGTATAAATGAAGTATAAATCATGACTAAGGTCTAAATATGTTAGAAATGCATTAAAAAGTCCTTTGTTAAAATTTCTAATAAAATAGTGCATGTGGGACTGAATACAAAACAGTTAGATGAATCCAGTGTTCTTGTGCTTGTAAAATTAAAAAACTTCACGTCAAGAAATACAGTTAGGGAACTTGAAATAGGAAATGTTTTCAGTTTGATAATAGAATAGGATTGGCACTCAAGCATACATTTCAAATAGAATAATAAAAAATGTCATTTACGGTGCAAGTGTGTTGCCAGTTGATACAGATGGTGTCTGCATGCATGTGCCACCCACAACTCCCCACTTAAGCTAAGTATTTTCACACTTTATTGCTGAAGTGTGTATTGGGACTCTACCTTAGGAGTAGTATTACTATCTTGTCTCACCTCTCCTTCCTCTGAACTTCCAAATAAAACTTGTTTTTTGCTTCAAAAATGAGTATCATTTATAGTATAACCTGAATTTATTTTCAATGTTTCCTATGGTCAAGAATGTTAAGTGGAGTAGACTGAACAACCATTGTGTTTGGCTCTGTTTATTTATCATACAAAAGACAATGAAAGGAATCTTGATACAATAACACAAGTTTCTCATGGTTGCTATTATAATTTCACAGTTGATAAAAGACATCTATGGGATTGTGGTAATTCCAAATAAAGCATCTCCCAAATAATTAAATATGATTACATCATAAAATATAAATTATATATGAAGATATTTGGTGTGGATTTAACCAGAGACATGAGAAGTGGTTTTAGGGTTACTAATTTATTTGGATACTAATAGCCAACTTTTCTATATATGAAACTTTAAAGATTGGAAGGGAGCTGCATGGGAAAATATGGAGACAACTAATTAAACTAAAATCCTCAAAATGATGATATAAATGTAACACTTATCTTTTATTTTGACTACATTATGTTTAATTTTGACATAAAACTTATATCACTTTAATAATAAGCCTGGAAGTAAAATAAAGTAGTTATCTTAAGATCATTTAGAGTTGTTTAAGAAAAAAATCAAGATTTCTTAGTACAGAGGCCCAATTCTGACAATAGAGACTGAGCAGAACCTTTGGAACCATAATTTCCTAGACTTTGGCTTAGGGAACTAGCAAAAATATGGAGCACATGATACAGAAAACTGAACACACCAACAATGTTGGAGCAGAACCTCTAGAATCTTAAAGACTCTATCCTAGGTCTTGTCCTAGGACCTGTACAAATACCAAGATTGCTTGCTACAGTGGCCTGATTTTCTCATCCACAACCGAGCGGAAAGTTTCTTGACACTACAAAACAAACAAACAAACAAACAAAAAGCAAACAAAAATAAACCCTGGAATATGGCAATGAGAAGGTATGGAGCCAGTGGTTGTTCCTACGACAATATGCTTCAAGAGTGGAGAAACCCTGAATCTCTTAGGCCACAGAAATTTCTTTCCTTCCCCAATACTTACTGTGCCTATACAAAAAAAAAAAAAACGTGGGGTAACACCAAACCCTGACACTCCAGCATTCCTTTTTCTGGTTTTGTTTTGTTTTGCTTTGCTTTGTCTGTTTTTGATATTATTTTCCTTCTCTTTTTTTCCACTCTTATGGATATTATTCGGTGATTTTTTCATTTCTTTTCTTTTCTTTTTTTTTTTTTTCAGTACTTGATACCAAATTTTTACTTCTCTTTTCCTTAACCTTTTTATCTCCAACAAAATAGCATAACTTGAATCATTCAGCCTCATAAATTGAGGGGAGGGAGGATTACACAAGGACCAGTCATATGAACATGTAATGTAAATAAACAATGATCAGAGTGGAACACCAAACAGGATAGATACCCAACCTACAACAAGCTGTAAAGTGGAGACCAGTTACACTAGTATTCTGGTGGGTGAGGGGAAGTGGGAGGGAGATATGGGAGATATGTTGGGAACAGGAGTGGAAGGAGGACAACATTGGTGGTGGGAATGCCCTTCATTCATTGACACTATGTACCATAAATAATTCTGTGTAATGAACTTCAGTCACAATAAAAATTAAAATATTAAAAAAATAATGTCAAATCATATGCTTTGAATTTAACTATGACTAATTTTGTAAATCATGGTGACTTTTAAAAATTACTTTTAATTTTTTAAATTAAAAAAGTAATTTGTCAGAATAAAAGTTGACTGTGTTCTGTATTTGTGGAATGGGGAATGCTTGGTATTTGGGGGCTAATGCTGTCCAAGTGCTATTTCTAGCTTAATTATTCCTTATGGTGCTGTGTCAGTCATATGTTGCCAGAGATCTGACTAGATCTATGCTATGCAAAGCATGCACCTCAGCCTTATGAGACAGCTCTCTGGCCTCTGTTTGTACTAGCTTTGATTTTGTTAGCTGAAAATACTGCATAAAATTAGGTTAGGAGTTACATATTTTCATGATGAGCTATATGTGTTTTCCATGCATTCATTTTATTTAATGCATGGACTAATTATTTTAATGATCATGTTTTCTCTGTTTCATAGAAGCATTATGAGGGCAGAGAGCATTCTCCCTCTTGTTTACCCTTGAATCTTTGATACAGCATAACCACTGGCACAAAATATGAACTCATAAATATTCATAGATCAATAAATATGTAAATCAACAACTAAGTGAATGCCTGGGTCCAGAGTAAAACAAACATGTTTCTGATTAGCAGGTCAATAATAAATAAATTAATTGCATTTCCTATTCAAAATTGAAATGAAATATGAGTAATTTAAGAGCCTTAATATTGTATATAAAGATGTTGTGCTAGGAACATGAACATCTTCATATAAGAATATAGAACTAGCATGTGTGAGGCTAAGATTTTAGTCCCCAGTCCTTCATGCCCTCTCCCCAGCATTGTAGCTTGAGCATTGAATTAGGATCTTGCACCCAACTGACCACTGATATGAAATATTATTATGTATATGAGTATGTATATATAAATTTGTTGCCTATTAAATAAAACGCTAATGCTTATATTCTTTATTTTTTTCCATTGAACTAACTAGAGAATGACTTGGGGAAATGTTCAAATGAGATTTTAGCTTTATCTTTAATTTACAGACATTGAAAATTCTAAATTAAAATACGTTTGCCTATTTCCTCAATTTTCAGGATTTTTTTCACAGACTTTCTATTCCTGTTGACAAGATAGTGCTATTAGTATACATTCTTACCTTATGTTTGTGCTGAGATGGAAAATCTTGTAATAGCTATCTGAACAAAACTATCATAGAGTCCATTACAAATTATCAGAGAAACTTCTGGAATTTAATAAAATTTTATGAATTTCTATCCCTGTTGTCAAAACAGATTTTAATATTTGTTATGAAATAAAATACTTAAAATACTATGCATTTACATTGAATATGATTTTCATTTCTCCCTCTCTTTTTCCCATTTCTATGCATGAATGAGATTTTAAGACTACTTGTAAGCAATGCACCATTTGGTTTGAGTTAATCAATTGACTCTGAAGTGTACAAGTCAGGGTTCATTTACTAGTTTTAATTGGTTACTGGGGAGGTAGGCACCTGGGCTAAGGAGAACACAAGTAAAGCCATACAACAAAGACCATCTTTAAGTATTTTTTGGTAGAAAGTCAAGGTAAGATTGACTCTTTCTGAGTCAATACAGGAGACTCAAGACTTGTTAATTTTCCAAACAAAATTTCATGAATTTTAATGTTTTTGAGTTATGGACATGTGCAATTTTGGAAATATTAATGGGAATTGTATTAAAAGTTAAATTGATAATAAACAAATAATTTGTGTAAAGTTAGCAACACCTTTCACTAGCTCATCAGCAACACTCTTTTAGTGTGTTTCACTCTGCCTGTGAGCTCTTACTCTTTTCTTTAAAAAAAAAAAAAAACCAGAAAATATCATATAACAGAGAAGCAGATGTTACTGGCGAAAAATCCCAAGTTCTAATAACTTGAAGACATAGAAATTAGGTACTTATATTTTTATATTCTGTGTTTTTGTATGAGGGTATGCGCACCACTTTAGGACATTATAGCTGGGTTCAGTGAAACATAATTTGAACTAGTTAGCTGATATTTATTTTATGAATCTGTAGTTAATTTATTGTTTTAAAAATTATTCTCGGGGCCTGGGAGGTAGCATGAAGGTAAGGCGTCTGCCTTTCATGCAAAAGGTCATCGGTTCGAATCTCCGTGCCCCATATGATCCCCCGTGCCTGCCAGGAGCAATTTCTGAGCATGAAGTCAGGAGTAACCCATGAGCACTGCTGGGTGTGACCCAAAAACCAAAAAGAATTATTCTCAATAAACTATTAAAAATAACATTCAATGACTAAATTAATTTTATATATTCTAGATATGAATATACTTCCAGTAGTGATAAACCATGATGACTATAATATTTTCAGCCAAACTTATTTTGTGCATTAGTGTCATATACTTGGTGATTGCTAAATTTGAAGAGATTAATTAATGTTGCTGTCATGTAATTTAAAATCACAGTTTGAGTATGTTGATAAAGTTGTGACAGAATTGTAAAATAAAAAACAGTCAATGGTGGGATGTTAGACAAAACTTTCTTGTGCCAAGTTTCATGCTTGCAAAGACCATATGATATTTTTCAGATTCATTTGACAGTGAAATTGTTAAAATGAGCTCTGTGGGATCTTCCAAAAAATAACTTTATAATGCATATGATTAGAGGATCTCTTTTGGGAGTAGAGGTAGCCTTGCTGACATCTGTTGTCAAAATCTAATATGTAAGGGCTGGAGCAATAGCACAGTGGTTAGGGCATTTGCCTTGCATGCAGCAGGATAACCATGGGAACTATCCCCAGCATTCCAGGTGGTCCCCTGAGTCTACCAGGAGCAATATCTGAGTGAAGAGCCATGATCCATCCCTTAGCACTGCTAGGTTTGGTCCAGAAACAAAAAAAAAACATAATATATAATATTTTACCCACACATATATACCAGAGAGATAGTACAGGTTTCAGATGTTTGTACAAGGTCAACACCAGTTAGATCCTCAGTACCTTATATGGTTCCCTGAGCCCAATATGGCATAATTCCTAAACTCGGTGCCAAGAGTAAGACTTGGCCACTGATGAGTTTGACCCCCCCCAACCTCTCCCCAAACATATATACATATATGATGTATGTACATACATACATATATGTTGATACATACATATTTGTATGCATATATGTACACGATCATGTAGGTCTATACATATCTTTAGCATTGTTTTATAATTGTTTTAAAGTAAGAGTATATTACCAAATTTTATTGGGATAATGTATGTTTAAAGATTACAAATGTTTAGGTTTTAGAGGTTCAATGTTAGCATACCACATCCTTTTTTTATACTAACACTACTTAACCTTGTATTTTTTAAATATTATAAAACTATTTTTATTGTTAGTATATAAAGTACTTTATTATTTTTTTATTTATTTAAGGATCTTGATTACAAATATGGTTGTGATTAGGTTTCGTTTTTTTGGGCCACACCCAGTGACGCTCAGGGGTCACTCCTGGCTATGCGCTCAGAAGTCGCTCCTGGCAGGCACGGGGGACCATATGGGAACCGGGGGATCGAACTGTGGTCCATCCAAGGCTAGCGCGGTAAGTCAGGCACCTTACCTGCAGCGCCACCGCCCGGCCCCATGATTAGGTTTCAGTCATGTAAAGAACACCCCCCTTCACCAGTGCAACATTCCCACCACCGTTGTCCCAAATCTTGCATCCTTTACCAATGTACCAATATTATGCCACAATTGTCAATTGTATCCTTCTCATTCATTTTACATACACATACATAATCTCTCTCTTTCTCTCTTTGTCACACACACACACACACACACACACACACACACACACACACACACCAGTCTTTGGTCTGATGTCAACAGTCTAATACTTTTCTTGGACATAGCCTACATTTTTGCTTTTGTCTCTTGTAAGTAGGATCACCTAGTAGTTGACTTTCTCCTGATGCATTTCACTTAATCTAACAACTTTTAGTTCCATTCATCTTGTAGTAAAGGACAAGATTTCATCTTCTTCGGTTGGAGCAATAGTACAATACTTGCTTTGCATGCAGCAATTCCCCAGCACTAGATATGACCTCCCAAGCATCTCCAAGTAATCTATGAGCACAGAGATAGGAGTAGACCCTAATCACTGCAGAGTGTGGCATACAAACTGAAAATGTATTTGTTTATTTTTTTGGTAATGAAATTGCAGTCAATCATGGATATATAGTACAAAATTTTTTATCAACTCATCTGTTTTAGGTGCTTGTCTTGTTTTCAGCTCTTTGATAAACAGCTCTGTGATAGACATTGATGTTCATGTATTTTTTTGACTTAGTGTTTTTATGTTTGGCATAAAAATTGGAATTGATGGATCATATAGTAGTTCTATTTTACTTTAGGGGACAATATCCATTTTGTTTTCCATAGTTACTGAACAAATTTATATTCCTAACAACTTAAATAAGGTCTCCTTTTCTATCCCTCTCTGTATGTGTTTATGGGGTTTTTAAGTACTGGTCTTTGTCACCAGTGTGGTGATTTCTTTTGACTTTTAGATTTGCATTTTCCACTTTTTTTAAAAAGTGTTTGGTCATTATAAAACTTTTAAAAATGTCTCTTAACTCTTCTCTCCAATGCCTCACTGGATTATTTGTTTTTTTTTATTTTTGTTAGTACTTTATGTATTTTTCATATTAACCACTTTCCAGATACATGTGTATAAGTATTTTCTTCCATTACTATAAGTATTCTTTTCTTTTCTTTGCTTTTTTGGGCCACACCCGGTGATGCTCAGGAGTTACTCCTGGTTATGCGCTCAGAAATTGTCCCTGGCATGGGGGACCACATGGGATGCCAGGGGATCGAACTGTGGTCTGTCCTATTTAGAGCTTGCAAGGCAAATGCCATACTGCTTGTGCCACCACTCTGGTCTCAACTCTTTTTTTTTAAGTTGTAGTATACAGCACAATAATTTTGATTTTATATAATCCTACTTGCTAATTTTTTCTGTTGAATTTTCTGGTATTAGAGTTGGACCACTAAAAATATCACTGAATCAACATCATGGAGTGTTTGGCCTATGTATTTTTAATGTATTTTATGTATTCAGTTTTATATCTAATATTTTTTCTCTATGTTGAGTTAACTTTTTATGCATTATAAGAGAGATAGTTGTCCAAAGTGATGTGACTAGCTTTCCTAAAATCATTTGGTCAAGAGACTTCCCTTATTTTATTTTATTTACTTATTTTTTTTTTATTTATTTAGCTTTTGGTTTCTTTGTCCCAAAGTAGTTAATTGTACATACCTGTTCTGCCAATGTTTTCCTCTATGAACTTAATGGATTAAGATTTAATCCCGAGGTCTTTACATCACTTTGAATTAACCTTTATGTAAGGTGTGGGATATGGATCATTTTCAATTTTTAACATGTGATTATTAAATTGTTCCAATGCCATTTGTTGAAGAGACTGTCTTCATTTTATTTCAAGTTCTTGGCTCTTTGTCAGGGATTGACTTGAGGTTTTGTCACTGGGTCTTCTATTCTGACCCATCTATCTTAAAGTCTGTCTTTCTTCCAATGCCATGCTGTTTGAATTACGTGGCTTTGTAGGAGAGCTTCAAGATAGGTAATGAGATGCTTCCCTGTATCTTGTTTTTCAATACGGGTTTGGTTATACAAGTTTTTTACACATAAACTTTATAATTGATTGTTCTAAGTCCTTGAATAATGCTACCTGAATTTGAATAGATATTGCATTCGACCTGTATAGTGGTTTAATAAAATGGTCATTTGATAACATTGATTTTTTTCAATCAATATATTGAACTATTTTTTTCATCTATAAGATAAATTAGACTGATCAAAATGTATGATAATTTAATGTATTAATAAATCATATTTATCTTTTTAAGGATATTTATATCTATGTTCATTGGGGATTTTATTTTTCTTGATACTGATCTCATTTTTTACACTTCTAAGCAATTTCAATTTATTTTTATTTATTGACGGTTTCCTTTATCTTACCCTAAAACTCAGTGATGTGATCTTTGGTTTCTGTCATTATGCTAATGAACTTCTCAATTATATGTAGTTTCTTTTTTAGGGTGTTTATTTGTTTTGCTTTGTATTTGTTTTGGGGCCACACTTGGTGATGCTCAGGGGTTACTCCTGGCTATGTACTCAGAAATCGCTTCTGGCTTGGGGGACCATATGGGATGCTGGGGGATTGAACTGCAGTCCATCCTAGGTCACCCGAATGTAAGGTAAATGCCCTACTGCTGCGCCACGTCTCTGGCACCCTTTTTAGTTATTTTTAAAGGATATTATTTACAGTATAACTAATAAAGTAAAAATGAAAAATATTTAAGTCATATGCTAAAGAGGAAAAGAATGAGGAGAAATATTTTATTTGGTGGGGGTTGGGGCCACACCAGCGGAGATCAATGGTTACTCCTGACTCTGCACTCAAAAATTGTTCCTGGCTCATGAGACCATATGCGATGGTGGAAATCAAACCCACATCCCTCCTGGGTAGGCTGCATGTAAGAAAATGCCCTACCACTGTGTTACCACTCTGACTCCAGGGGAGAAATACTTTAATTCAATTACCAGAGTAAAATTGCCTGCCGTAGCTTTTGGATTAAATTAATTTGGATTTTTAGAATTTCAGTTAAGTCACTTTTTTGTTTCTGGGACACACCCTGCAATGTTAAGGGACTACTAGTAATTTGGGTTTTGTGAATCACTCTTTGTTTTTTTTTGGGGGGGAGGGGTCACACTGGCAGTGCTCAGGGTTTATTCCTGGCTCCACACTCAGAAATCGCACCTGGCAGGCTTGGGGAACCATATGGGTTGCCAGGATTCAAACCAATGAAATTCTGCATGAAAGGCAAACACCTTGCCTCCATGCTATCTCTCCAGTCCCTGGAAATCACTCTTGGTGTTTAGAAGGACCATGTTATGCTTGTGATCAAACGTGGGACTTCTGTATGCAAAGAGGGTTTTCACCCACTAAATTAACCCTGGTCAAGTCCACTCAGTATTTTAGAAAATGTTAATGTATTTTATTAGAGCACCAATGTTCCCTGGTTTCCTGTCCCATACACCCAGCCTACTTTCTTGTTTCTTTCTTTTTTTTTTTTCCGGTTTTTGGGCCACTCCCAGCGTGCTCAGGGGTTACTCCTGGCTGTCTGCTCAGAAATCGCTCCTGGTAGGCACGGGGGACCATATGGGACACCGGGATTCAAACCAACGCCTTAGGTTCTGGATCGGCTGCTCGCAAGGCAAACACCGCTGGGCCCCAGCCTACTTTCTTGACCTTTTTAAGTTTGGTTGTTATAGTTTGTATCTCATAATTTTAATATTGTTGACTCTGTGGTTTGCATATTTACCTCCAACATTCTTTAACTCAATCGATGTACCTTGTACCCCTGTTTTTTCCCATCTCTTCTACCAGCCTCTACTCAGTTTCTTTCCTTTTCATCTCTGTATTCTGCCAAGGTGATCTAGGTATCCACTGCATTTAGACCGCTGCATTTCCTCATCCAGTTATTTTAAATGTCACACATAAATGACATCATCCTGTTTTTATTTTTCTACGTCTTCTGACTTACTTCATTTAAAACGATATCTTCCAGTTCTATCCATTTTGCAGTAAAATGCATGATTTCATCATCCTTTACAGCTGCATTTAACTATTATATTCTTTAACTTACTGATTTTTGTTTAGTGTTTTTTATTTTTTTCTAATAATTTAGGGTGCATGTGTGTGTGCATGTGTGTGTGGCATGAAAGAAGGTTGGTTTCTTAGTCACAAAACTTATCCTCTGACTATCATTTTGAAAGTGCACAGGTATATTCTGACAGTATTGTACAACTTGTTGATTAATAGTCATCTGATACTTGGAGGTGCTGGGTCTGTTTGAACAGGCTAAGCAAATTTCACTAAACTTCCAGGATATTTTTTTTTTGTTCTTTTGGGGTGAGCAGAGCTGTTTCTATGTAGAGATCAGAAACAGACATCAAAATGATTTCTGCTGCTGATTTTGATTTCTGTATATTTCTCTGGTTGTCTTGCCTTCCATTCTCCTGTTTTTAGGATAGGTTTGAGAGCTGGAATTCCTATAATTTTGTGTTCTCTCTCTTTCCAGAAAATTGTTCTATAGTATCAATCTATTGATCATTAGTCTCTTCCCACTGCTGGGTGTTTCCCAAGATAGAAAAACTTTCTTCCCATTGTAGAGCTCATTTCCAGATTGCAACTTGTTACTTGGCAGTAGGACTCCATTCTCAATGTGTGGGTTAACTTCACTCTATTTGATTGATTACCCGTGTCTTGTTTGATGTGTCCTTAAGGAAATTTTTCTGATTAATCCAAGTTTCAGTATAGGATTTGCTGCTGTTGTAGGAGAACGCTAATCAGGTTCTCCCTACTTCTAATTCAGAAATTCAATAGCACTCAGCCATAACTTGGTAAAAGAAAGTCAGTTTTTAACCACTTTTAGCCATTTGGTGTGATTCTTACCATGGCTTTCTGTGTGAGCACTAGTAAAGTCACTTAATGTCTCTGGATGTTTACACTATCTGAAAATAAAAGAATACCAATTTCTCCACAAGAAGTGTAAAGTGGGCATTGAATAGGATCAGGTATATAAAATGCCTAGTAGAACCTTATTCAGTAAGTGTTCAGTGAGCATCTTTGAAGACCTATAGTCCACCAGTATTAATGCTTATGCAGAATTTGCCTTCCAGACTGTTTTCCTAGGAATACACAGAATGTTATTTCTAGCACTGGAAGGAATAGTAGTAGTGATGATTCTAGGACTATGTCTGTAATAGTTGGATACCACACAGCTCTGATGTTGAAGTTCTTTCTGTTTGGCTTCTGGTTTTTGCTGTTTGGGGGCTATACCCAGCAGTTTTTAAACTGGGTCTCTGCTCATGGCTTTGTGAGTAGAGATCCCATTCAGTTGTAATCAGGAAGACCATGAGATGTTAGAGACTGAACTCCAAATTTCATTTGCTTGTTTGTTTTTGTCTTGGGGCTGTACCCAGTTGTGTTCAGGCTTACTACTCTTGACTTTGTACTCAGGCATTATTCTTGGTGATGTTAGTATATATGTAGTATTGAGGATCAAAATAAATTAATCTGCAAGCAAGGCAAGTGTCTTAATCCCAACCCCAACCAAATTAAATTTTAAAAAAAGTATTATTCTTATTTCTTTTTATCATATAAATAAGATGGAGATTTCTTCCTATATAATGTATATAAATATCTAGTTTTCTAATAGCATTTAGTATACTAGAAATTTTCGTTTTCTCCTTGCTCTGAATAATGGCCTCCAAAAAGGGAAATTCAATAGCACTTCACCCGAAACTACAGAGCCTTTACAAAGGCCTTACAGAGCCTTTAGCAGTCAGATAACGATTTTAGTTGGTATGAACTTCACTAAAAGTGTATTAAGAGAGAGTTTCTGTGAACAGACCTGGCCACTGACATTGTCAGATATAATGGTGTTTTCTAATCAAGGAGAATTTTCATGAGAGACAATTGCTTGCTAGAGGTATTTTATTAGGTTATGACAACCATAGGTGATTTTCACAGAGTGAAGCCAATAAAGTTTTATTATCACATTACCACAAAGATGAATATTTTTCACATTTCAAAGAATTATTCTTTGAAATATACCATAAACATGTTAAAGATGAATGCATATTTTCTTATTTATAATTCCTAAATAGCAATGCTTCTCAAGTATATGAATATCCTTTGCTTTACATTCTCACATAAAAATCTTCATGGCAAAGGAGAAAAGCCAGAGAGGAATGAGTTCATAATATTTTATCCTGCTTACTTTGTGGAAATTACAATTCTGGGAACCTCATGTATGTTATTTCAGTTATTTTTCACAATTATTTTATTCAGTAAAGTATTTTTCATTGTATAAGGAAACTGGATAGCTCATAGACTATTAGTGATTTGATTAAAAAAGATGGATTTTGAAAAAGAGTTCCCTTTACTATTTCAAAGTTCTCAGTGCATCTTATATGATAATACAGTGATACCACAAAGGAAATTAATATTTTTTTCATTTACAATAAATGAGTTCTTATAAACTCTAAAACATTTTACATTAAAATGGTTCAGAAATAGAGTATTTTGAGGTTATTTTTAAAAAGTAATAAAAATAGCATTATAATTCTATGGTTGACAATATTATAGAGGGGAAAAAGTGATAATGCAGTGAGTAGGGTGTTTGTTTTGACATGGCTAATTGAGTTTCACTCCTGTCACCCCATAAGATATCCTAAGCCCAGCAGAGAGTACAAGTTAAGTACTTAACACTATTGGGTATTGACCCCAAAACAAAAATTAAGAAAACAGTAAAATGATTTTGAATAAGGAACTTATAGAGTAGTAGATATTATGTGATAGATTTTGGAAAAGTAAAAAGCTTTAATTATTCAGTGTAAAATTATATCTTAATTTTATATAATATATCATTATATATTATATATAATTTTATATAATATACTTACATATACATCCATAAAGATAAATTGTTTTTCATGTTATTTAATAATTCATTTATTCTATTTTCTTCAAATTATATTTTTATCAAATGTTGATTGACCTATAATCAAATTATTCTCTAAATGATCAAATCTTTTATCTCCAAATCGAAATGAAAACACCCAATAATATGTTGTCTCATAACACACAGTAGTATGTTATGTCCATCATTAAACAGCTAATAAGTAAGCATATATATATATGCATATTTATATATATATATATATATATACTTATAGTTTTTCAAGTTGATAGCTGAAAAGTCTTCACTCTTCCCCAATTCTTTAAATTGAGTCAAGAATAACCCTTAGTCCAGTGGCTGTGACTCCCTCCAATAGAACCAAATGAACAAAATACATTTTTTACAAGTTCACACCAAGCATCCTCTGACCTGGTTGCCACCTGCAGGCAGAGGCAAGGGGATATAAGTGCCAGGGTTTGAAGTCACATAGTTTTATTTCTGCTCTGCTCTGCTCTACTACATGAGCTCTATTCTCAGCACTATCTATCACACAAAATTGAGGGAGCATAGTCCCCAACAACTGCTCAAGGGGATAGAGGTAATTTCCAGTAGTACTTAATAAGTTAGGGTGAAAATTTATTGCTGGAACTTGGAGATTAACTGTTGCTAAAGCCCTACAGTATTGGGGATCACTAGGCTTATCTCCCAGTGGTGACTGGGGGCCATGACCAAGAGTCAAATAAAGCAAGTGCCACTGACTCTAATGCTATGTCTAGGACCCTAGTTTTAAACTATTTTAATTTGAAATATCAGTAAAAAGATCAACAAATAAAAAAGTAAAAGTAAGTATTGTGCATCAACATTCTTCTCGTGAAGCAGGATTGTCTGACTACAATCTACTTTTATTTTGATACAAATATAGAATATAAGATAGAATATATGATAAAATTATCCTAGGTATCTGACTGCTACTGTCTCAATTTCCACAGTAGCATGAAGGCCTGCACCAGATTTTTTGGCTCTGGTGTTTTCCTGATTTTTGTTTTGATTTACTCTACAATGACAGGATATGGTGGAAACTGATATGATGGTGAAATAAAGGAAAACAAATAATTCCTGTAATGTTTCATTTCCTTTAAGTTCTATTTGCCACATGAAAGACCTATAAAACTTTATCCAAAATAAATTTTTGTTAAATCAAAAAATTATTTTATCTATGAAACAGAGTTTTTAAATATTAGGTTGTCATCTTCCCTAAAACTTTTTTGTCAAATACATTTCTAAAGACATCAGTGAAAAGACACATTTCAGAATAGAAGGGAGTATTCTATTTCCTATAAATGAAATGTGAAGAGTTGACCTTTACTTTTTCATGTTCTATATTGTTTTATAGGTAACATAGCTAAATAATTCAATTTCATTCATTGTCACTATGTATTGTAAATAATTCTGTGAAAGACTTGTAATGCACTTCAGTCGCAATAAACATTTATTAAAAATTTGTATATCTATGTAAAATATAAATGTGTAGATTACTTCAAAGTTTTTAGCTATTTAAGATTTGGTTTATGTTTAATTTAAAATGTGATTAAACATTAACATTAATATAAGTATAGTAATGAATAATTTGATGAAGTATTCAAATTATAGTTTTTAATCTCTGCTGATCCTAGATATTAACTATCTTTTGCCACAATGCTTGAGTGAATACATTGAGAGTCACTTTATGTAATTTGGGTTTTAGGACAAGTAAATGAAGTTAATGCCTCTCAATTTCTACCTAGGGCTTTAACCAAGCACTATAGAAATTAATGATGATATTGAAATGATCATAGCACATCTATAGTCTGAATTATTCTTGGTACATATAAATAGATTACTTAAGTATTTTTACATTGCTACAAAATGAAAATATGTTTAACAGTACCAGAAGTTTTTAAATGACGGAGGGTGATGCTTGACTTCCATATCAACACTGTCACATCCACAACTCACTCATATACTACATCCTCACCTCCACTGCCGCTGCCACAGAATTTTTTTCTCATCCTAATTTCAATAGTCATCTATAGTGTACCTATTTAATTCTGTAGAATAATTGTTTGGTTTGGGTTTGGTCACATCTGGCTTGGCTTATCACTTACTGTGGTTCTCAGATCAAACTTGAGTCAGTAGCTTACAAAGTAAGTGCCCAACCAGCTGTACTAATTTCTGATCTCTTTCTTAATATATTGATATTATCTCTGCCCATAAAGATGGTTTTAACTTTGTAGAAATGCCATATCCCTAATTACATCAGAGACCAGACTGTGCTCAATAGAGCTGTCAAGTATAATAGATGCTTAATTAGGAAGAAAGTTGTACGACTGGAGAGAGTTGTATGACTGAATGAAAGATTTTTGTGGAAAAATTTCCTATGTTTTAGCATGAAAGCAAGGGGATCGTTACTTTAGCAAATGACCATGTAGAATGTCCAGAATTAATTTGATTAGTATACAGCTGCCATGTCTGATGGATATGGACAGAGTTGAAGTCATTTTGAAAAAGATTCTTTATTCTGGATATCCTTAAGGATATGTGTGATGGATGGGAGGAGGTCAAAAAATGATATTAACTGGAGTTTGAATAAGCTGGATTCAACTCTAGTAAACGGTTTTGAAGAATTTGAAACTTAAGTGGAGGAAGTAACTGCAAGTATGATAGAAATAACAAGATAAATATAATAAAAACTGTTGCTATTGATTGACTCAATCATATACCAGCAGAGGAGTAGGATTCACCTGGTGTCTCATCTGAAGAGAGGTGGGAATATCAAGAAGGAAATCTAATAATATCCTGTCCACCCACATAAGACACCCAGGGACATACTTTTAAAATTTAGGACTGACAAAAATCAGCAATAAGCCTATGTATAATTGATACTTATGTCCCATCAGCCTATGATGCTTCATGAGTTGCACATGTTATGCGTCCAGTTATGCTGCACCTGAAGTTCACTAGTTCACTTCTTCTGATGTATATGTGAGGTCATCCCTGCCACCAGATTTCTCAGTGAGCCAGAGATTCTGACTGCAGTAATTGTTCTTTGCAGGAAAGGAAAGTCAATCATAAAAATACTCAAGTTTTTGGGGTTCATTGCCTCTCCTTTACAGAAAAGACTTTTAGGGAAATAATAGTGATTTAAAAATAAGTTTATTGGAGAAATAAAGGGATAGAAAAGAGGTAGATTTTGATATGTGCTTAAGTAAGAACTTGGGTTTCTCCTGAATGCAGGAAAGATGCCCAAAGTAGCATTTTGGGAAAGGTTAAGTGCAGAAAGTTAAGTGCAGAAAGTTTACATAACTATCTTTGTCTCAAATTCTTTACACAATTAGGAGTTAATAGGGCTTTTCCTGGAGAGAATCACTGAACTTCTGAAGGTCCTCTTTTGAGTTCCTACCACAAAATTAGTCCTTGCATTCCTGGCACCTTTAATCTTTGCAGGAATCCATCAGTGTTAGGGTCTGAAATTCTTCATCTCAGTGGTTTTCCGAGTTCCTGAAAATAGTATTTTGTGTCAAATGTCTTCCTACCTTTGGTTTAGTTTTCAGACATTTTCCTATAAAACAGGGCTCCCCTATTCTTTTGTCTGCAACAAAGTAAAGCTAGTAGATATGAATAAATTGCTAAAGTCTTCTAATAAACATTTAACAAACACAGAGATCTTTAGGGGGTTGTTGGGGTTCTTTGTTTTAGGGCTATGTTTTAGGGCAGTGCCCAGAGCTAACTCCTGGCTTTGCGATCAAACATCAAACAATCAAGGATCACTATTAGTGGCACTTTGGACCATATGCAGTGACAAGATTTGAACCAATGACAGAACATGCAAGACATGTGATCTACCTGTTGTGAAATTTCTCCAGTCTGAGGAATTGCTTTTTATGGTTAAACAAATTAGAGGTAAAATTCTTGTAATGGAATGCACTCCCACTGAAGATGCTGTGATTATTTGTGAAATGATAACAGAAGATTTAGAAAATTACATAAATTCTTAGTAAAGCAACATCAGAAATTGAGAAGATTGTCTCCAATATTTAAGGAAGTATAAGTGTGTGAGATTCTATCAAATATCATTACAAGCCTTAGAGAACTTTACATGAAAGTGATGCCTGTGGAGTCCCCCAGGTGACGTATGTTAAAGGAAGAAGGAGAGAGGAAATAGGCTCTAGAAAGAAAACTACCACTTTCTATCTCCACCTTTACATCTGGGAACAGCTTGAAGACTCTGGGACAGAGAGGGTCAGTTATGAATGAGCCTTGTTATTTGCAGGAAAGGGAAGTCAGTTCCAGACCTTACTCATGTCTTGGGCCCTTACATTTACCTCACAGAAAAGAATTTCAGGAGGAGACTAGTTAAAATGGGTTTTATTTGGAAGTTCTGAAGAAGAAGAGAAAGGGAGTGAGGGAAAGAGTGAGAGAAGATGAGAGATCAAGAGAGAAAGAAGAGATAAGTGAGTGAGTAAGTAAGAGAGAGAACACAGGCTTCTCCAGAGTGGAGATCAAGGATGAAGTCCCAATATGCATTCCATTGTCAAAATAGGAAGGCACACATCTCAAGAGGGGAGATGATGGTGACACATGCACTTGGACACCATGTGTGCATGGGCTGGAAACATATGTGCATAGGCACCCAAATCCTTGGGCAGCGAATGCTCACTTTTTCTTTTGTTCAAGTTGACTTATAGAGATTCTCCTAGTCTGTCTCATGTGTACCTTGCTACCTAGATAAGAATCCATTGCTAGGTAGGTTACCAAGGACTGAGAATTACATGGTATTCTTTGATATTCTCTTTTTGGACTTTGGTCCTGCTAGAGCTTCTCGCAGTAGGGGATCTGGCCTTCTTTAGATTTGTAGGAGTGCCAATTGGAGTTATTATGCCTTAGTTCTTGTGTCCACATGGGAAGTCTTGGCATCCATACAGTTAGTGTCAGAATAACTTGAAATCTCATCTCTTGGTTTTATTATAACTCAAGAACTCATTGCATAACTTCTTGTCTGCTTATCTACCTGTTTCAAAAGCAAAGTAAATCTATGTGACACATATTATTGCTGTTTTAGAAAATTTTACAGCCTACCAAGCCTTCAGCAATCACCACCCTAATAAATGCTGTGAAATAAACGATGGCATTTATCAACACAAGATTCTTCACTAGCAACAGGATTTGCATCCCTATGACATATCAGGTGATAGTTCACCTTTTTAGCAGTAAAATATGTTTAATGAAGGAATATACATTGTATGCACATAATTTTATTTAACATCCAATAATGATTAGTAGAGGACAAACATAACTTCCATGTGTACTAAGAAACTGATAAAATTATATGACTTTCTTCATTGTGGTATTCACTTTACTGTGGTGATCTAGAAACAAGCAGATTTTCCAAGGTGTGTCAGTACATTTTGTTCTGTGCTTCTGTGTTATTATTATTTTGCAATTTTACACATAGCATAGAGAACAATAAATTTCAATAGTTCATCAACTTTTTGAGTTGTTAGCTTACTTGTCTACTTGTCTGGTTGTGGATGAAAGAAATCTGTTTTTCTGTTTCATTTGTTTTATATTCCATAAAAATATTCAGGATTTTTTCATGAAGAAATATAATAATCTTGTTTATGACTAATGTTTAGATTTTGTCACATGTAAATGAACTGTCTCAAATTTTCACATGTTGATATCTCCATCTAACTATAAACCTCTATTGCTTATAAAAATAAATAAACCTCTATTGTATGATGCATTTATTTATTTATTTTTTTTGGTTTTTGGGCCACACCTGGTGACACTCAGGGGTTACTCCTGCTATGCACTCAGAAGTCGCTCCTGGCTTGGGGGACCGTATGGGAAACAGGGGGATCGAACCGCGGTCCGTCCTATGATGCATTTTGTTTTACTTGGAAAACCACCATTGTGAATTCATTTTGTAATAATTGAGTGAGGATGTTCCAACTTGGTTCGGGAGGTGTGGCTGCTAAATTTAAGCAATTCTATAGGACACACAGATTATTATGTGACATATAATAACTAATAATAGGATTTCATTAATTTTATCAGTATTCTTTGTCATCTATGTAAATTAACTAATTTTCTGTTGAATTACAAAATTCTAACCTTGAATATTAATATTTGTTGTTACCAAGAACTGAGCTCAGTCCTAAGTACACAATCACAATCATTTATTGGCTTAGTGAGTGTTAATTTTCATTTGAACAACAAGGCATCAAGGAAGTATTATAAGATTTATCTTAATTTGCAACAGATTAACTTCAAGCAATATATATCATTAAAATACTTTTGGGAGTGTTGGGGCTATTCTACAGTGGGTAAGTCACTTGATTTGACTAATAGACCTGACCCAACTTCAATCCCTGGCACCTGTGCCTCACCAGGAGTGATTCCTGAGTGCTCAAGGAGCAGATCTGGAAGTAGGTGTGACCTCCAAAACAAAAACAAACACAATAAACAAATACTACTATGTACAGAGAGATAGTGTAAGATTTAAAGCACATGATTTAACACTATATGGTCCCTTACAGGAGGTCTTCAAGTACTGAAGAGGTTCTGGTAGTATCTAGCATTCCAGGATTGAATTAGTATTATATTTTAGCCCTGGAATTATATCACATGTCCATTTGGACTAGAGTAAACAGAATCACCTCCAACATTTACTGTACACCATTTAGGATGCTAAAACAAACAAACATACAAACAAAACAGCACTATTTGTGGGCTAGGAAGATAACTCAAGTAGCAAAACAAATTATCATATGGAGACAATTTCTTCAATCTTCAGTACCACATTAAATGCCCAAAATGCCTGATATTACCCTGGTGTTATTGAAAACCCCATCCCCAAACTCCAAGCATTAATGGATGTGACTCCTATAAAAATGTTACTCTGGTGTTAAATAGTGAATAACATCCAGAAAGAAAAAAAAAGAAGCTTTGAAGCACTCTCTTGGTAAATATAAACAATGTAAAGCAAAGGCTCTGTACTGATTTATTCAGAGTTGCTTTCTTATAATCTAATATAGTGGTTGACACAGTGGGAGCTTAAAAATGTTTTTATATGAAAATAAAATCATTAGTTACTGATGTAGTCAGGGAAATAGTTTACCGGTGCAGATTTACAAAGGCTTATTTAACATACTTTTAAATGTATCATTTTCTCCTAGTAACTATCATGCTATAAAATTTTATCTTTTTGAAAATTTCTTCCCTTTCATCTTGAACTACTTTTTTAATAGTAACATGTCCTTATAGATTATCTTAAATAGTGATACCATTCATATATGTTTTTAATCTAATGATAAAGATTCAATTCATCTTTAGATTTTTTATTATTAAATATTTCTTAGTGATATGAAAATGTTCTTTGTTATCTTCATTGCCACTTATGAATAAAAAACAGGTTCAATTCACCTGTCATTCAGTTCTTCACTTAGCTGCCCTGCCTCAGAAGTTTACCTCCTATGGTGTTTCTGAAACTAACCTTGATGATGCTTCAAGCAATTTTTTCTTTGCTGGTGTGATGGTGCTTTTGAAGTACGCTCATAGCCAAGAGCTCTCTCTTTTGCTTTTTAACTTTCAAGCTATTTTCAGAATAGGTTTAAACAGTATATATTCAATGGGATAATTTCAAAGAGCTATTTCTCAGTTTTTTTTATCCCCATTCAATGGTCATCAAGTTGGAATCATTTACATATCCACTGTGATTAAAAGTGTGTATTTTAAATGAATACCGAAACATACCTTTCAAATGTATGACCAATAGTGCTTCTAGTTCTGTAATGTGGGTGGAATTTTGCTATGTACTTTTAAAAGTCTATTATATACTCTCTATTTCAGGAGGTTTTTGCATTTTCATTTGTTATTTTTTACTTATCATTTACATGGTTTTGATCAAAATGTTATTATTGATCAACTACCTCTCAATCTATCCAATAGACACTAAAATTTTAAATATATATGTCTATATGTTTATATGTCATATACATGGTGATAGAGTGACAGTTCACCTAAGTCAAAATTTCAATTCTCGGGCCTGGAGAGATAGCACAGCAGCGTTTGCCTTGCAAGCAGCCGATCCAGGATCAAAGGTGGTTGGTTCAAATCCCGGTGTCCCATATGGTCCCCTGTGCCTGCCAGGAGCAGACAGCCAGGAGTAACCCCTGAGCACCGCCGGGTGTGACCCCAAAAAACAAAACACAGAAAAATTTCAACTCTCTTTTTTCAGACTAATTTTAATGTAACTGAACTTCTCATTTTTTTTTTTTTTTTTTTTTTGCGGTTTTTGGGTCACACCCGGCAGTGCTCAGGGGTTACTCCTGGCTCCATGCTCAGAAACCGCTCCTGGCAGGCACGGGGGACCATATGGGGCACCAGGATTCGAACCGATGACCTTTTGCATGAAAGGCAAACGCCTTACCTCCATGCTATCTCCCGGGCCTGAACTTCTCATATTTTTTGAGGGGGGAATTTTTGGGTCACACTCGGTAATGCTCAGGGGTTACTCCTTGCTATCTCTCAGAAATCACTCCTGGCTTGGGGCCATAATCGACGGTGGGGGATCAAACCGCGGTCCATCCTGGGTCGGCCGCGTGCACGGCGCTGTGCCATTCCTCCTGTCCCTCCTCTCATACTTGTAAGTAAAAATTTTGTCCAAATATATTTGTGGTAGGAAAGTTATTTTATTTGTATAGATTGTACAAATGTGTTGTTGGCTATAGCAGTTCATTGTATTTGTCCGAAAACAGGAATGTATGGGGCAGCAGCAAGGGCTTCACACAAGAAAAAGATGGATTCGTGAGAGAAAGAGCATAGGACCAGGGGTTTGATCAGTCTCTTGGATCAAGATAATACAGCTCCCCCTCTACCTACCTGCTATCTTTTATAGCCAAATTGAACAGAACAAAGGTAATTCACCGGAGAAGCAAGGTTGACATAATTATGGATATTTGTGTTATAATTAAACCTAGACTGTCCCTAATCAAGCCTAGGTGGTTTTTGTCTAACTCAAAAGAGATGAGAAATGGAAAGGAAAAGCAGGGAGAGAGTTTTCAGAATAGCTACAACTCCCCCTTTTCTATTTATTTGGAAAGATTCGTGAATGGGGGACATATGAGATGGTAATCAACTGACAAAGTAATCTGTCAGCGAATAGCAGTCAGGGAGGTGATGGTTTTCTACAGTTGCTGATTGAAGCCATGAGCCAAAGATCAATTCTCAAGCATGGTCCCATATGTAAAAGACAATTCATGTGGATCTTTTGTAAATTGCAATCTCTTGTTCTTGTAGTATGAATCTGAAAGAATATGGGGAGAGGCCGAAAGGGGAAGGTCTTGGGGAATAGGTAAAAGGCTTTCCTTACAACACAGAAAGACATACACACATACATAATTGATTCGTGCCCTCCATAGACTGCAGCCAGCTGAAAGTCTGGGGCCTCTGATAAAGTGCCTTTAGTAGAAGGGTGGAGAATACCTGTGTCTGGGACACTGACCATAGTCTTCTTTCATTCCTCTTCACAGCCTGTTTCAGTTCCACCTGAACGGGCCTCAGTTGGATGAGGCTGGGAGATTAATTGGCAGAACTTACATCAATTTTAAGCATAGTGGCTGCCCCTCATTGGCACCCCTTCTCCTACCTTACCAGCTTCTGCATCTTTCTCTCCTTTCATAATATCAAACGTCACAGTCTCCCCATCTCCAATGCTACACAAAACTTCCTGCATTTGTTCTCTAGTTTTCTAGTGTACAAAAATAACCTTCTTAGTGTCATTTCTGTTTATGAATTCACAACCATTCTGCATGTTGAATTATTTCACAGTACCCAAGACTTGGATTGAAGCACCAGCTTGTTTGTCTATGCCTCATTCATTCCACCCTGGGAAAGTGTTTTGGATGAGAACTGTTTATACTGTATTCTATACTGTAACCTACTGTATTCTGTACACATTTGTCAAACAACACTAATGAAATTTTGCTCATCCCACCAGATCCAGTACTGTCCTTGGGAAAAATCTTTTGAGTAAGAACTCTTTACTACAATAAAAGAACCCTCCCCTTCTTGGGGCATATGTGTGGGAGAGTTTATAAAGGGCATGCTATGTACAATTCATGATGAAAATGTTGATAAATACCCCAGAGCAGCATGAGGCAAGTAGGAAAGATGGTCATATGCAATGACACTGGAAGTATAAATGACACTTGGATGTATAGACTAAATAAAAAGGAGGTTCTGTATTTTCTCAAGGTCATACAGATTATTATTGTGCTAGAAATTAAATATGGATAGTTTAGCATTAATGGTTTGCTCTTAAGCACTTCACCACACTGTCTCTCTTTTCTAAAGAGAGGATGATTTTTTACAAAGCATTCAGGACTCTGAGTTAACTACAAATAGGACATAATTGAGATGAGGATGCAGAAGGACATAGTATTTTTGAAATAGAAAAGAAGCATATTATAACTTAAGTTTCACACAGAAATAATTGATTTAATAATTTGATAATTAAAGATCCCTGGAAACAAAATAGGTGTCTATGGAGAATATAATGGATTATATTGATCATTATATATTAATAGGGAGTCACTTAAGGGGGATTAATAATTGCCAAACAGAAATCATGGGTAAAATTATGCAAAGGACCATATTTACAGTGGAGGCTAATAGTGTAATCAAATATGCAGGTTGAACACATGTCAAGGAGCAAAGAACTAAGAGAGCTGGGATGTTGTCCAGTGCTTAAATTGCTATCTCTATTATTAATAGAAAGAACTATCTTGACAAAGAAAATGTTGGTCATATTTTTTCTCCATTTTAGAGAATTATAATTAAAGAATGGTATTTTTAATGTTTTGTCAAAAAAGGTAAAAATTATTGACTTTATACACTATCTTTTAGTTAATTTCTCATTTTCCACTAAATACAATGTGAATTCAACAATTATTTTATTGTCAATCAATATGATAGATATATGATAGATGGGACCTAGGAGAGATTAGGCATGGCAGAGAAATCTGCAGGAATTTCATATTCCATACTACTAGTTACATGTAACAAACTTACTTTAGGTTACCCTCAAAACTAAATTAAAATTTTGAGAATGATAAAATTTATTACTATGATAGGAGAGAATATAGTTTACTTAACCTGGTGCTGGTAAATAAAATATGAAGTATGGTTGGTTTATTATGTTTAAAATGCTTATTTAATATGATTTTTGATTTGTTGGAACAGCTATTTATGCAAGAATTTGTTTATTTTTCTTTTCCATGCAATGCTAACTTGATTTTTTCAGAGCACTCTGTTTTAGGTTGGAAAGCCCAGGAAAACTTGATCACATGCATACTGTCTCATAGCTTCTCTATATCATCTATCTCTTTTTCAATCGTAGTCAGATTCTCCAGATATCTAGAGCTAATAATATTAGTGTGTAAGCTCACACATCCGAGAATATGCAGTCAATTATTAAGAAATTGGCTTATGTGATTGTGGAAATTGAACAATAAAAAATTCTTCAGGGTGCTATTGGTGTTGGAGAGTTAGAGATCAGCTGATAATTCAGATCAAGTTTAAGGAAAGTTTACTTGCAGAATTCATGTAGATATAAATGTTCTTATGGTATTTAATTGAATTCAGAAGTCTCCTACAATTATATTGTACTCAAAACTTAGTAATTTAATTGCACATCATCATTAAGATATTTAATTAACTTTGCCTTCTAGTTGATACAGCTGGGCAAAAAATGTTTAAAAGATGTCCTACTGTTTTATCCTAGATTTAATTTTTGTCTTGAAGTACATTTTACTAGTATTTCTTTTCATTTTTATCAGAAGTCATTTTTATGTCTTTCAGTTAGGAACTAGAATGAGAATTTTATTCTCAAAACTAGCAATTCTTGTGTTATTTCTATTGTGTAAAATTAGTTTAAATATCTTCTGCTCTGTGTGATATCTATTATCAAAGTTATGTATTTGGTCAGTTATTTTCCTGTGTTCAAGGATTCAGAGAGCTTCACTTGCACTATAAGACTTCTGCTTACCTTAAGACTGTCATTCTCCATTTCCAATTTTTGGAGGAATCTCCATTTAGCTTTCCATAAAGATTGGACTAGACAGCATTACCACCAGCAGTGATTAAGAGTACCTTTCTCTCCACATCCCCACTAGCACTGCTTGTTCTCAGTCTTTGTGATGTGCATCAATCTCTGTAGAGTAAGATGGTAACTCATGGTTGTTTCTATTTGCATCTCCATGATAATTAGTGATGTGGAGCATTTTTTCATGTGCCTTTTGGCCATTTGTATTTCTTCTTTGGCAAAGTGTCTGGTCATTCCTTCTCCCCATTTTTTGATGGGATTAGATGTTTTTTTTTTCTTGTAAAGTTTCACCAGTGTCTTGTATACTGAGCTTCCATATGATTCAGCTATACCACTCCTAGGGATATACTCTAGGAACACAAAAATACAATAAAAAATCCCTTCTTCATACCTATATTCATTGCAGTGCTATTTACAATAGCCAGATTCTGGAAACAATGAAGATACCCTTAAACAGATGAATGCCTAAAGAAACTGTAGTACATATACACAATTGAATATTTGCAGCTGTCAGGAGAGATAAAGTCATGAAACTTTTCTATACATGGAAATCTATTATGGAAATCTATTCCTATACATGAAATCTATTATTTTCATGGAATATGCCAGAGGGAGAGAAATAGACAAAATAGTCTCCCTCATTTATCGGTTTTAAGAAAAATGAAAGACATTTTACAATGATTCTCAGACAAAAGAGAGGAGAGCTAGAAAGTCCAGCTAATGACATGAAGCTCACCACAAAGAGTGATGAGTGCTGTTAGAGAAACAACTCTATTCAGAACTACCATAACAATGTGAATGAATAAGGAAAGTCTAGAGTACAGGTGAAGGTTGGGTGGGGAGGAGGAAGACTTAGGACATTGGTGATGGGAATGCTGCACTGGTGAAGGGTGGTGTTTTTTACATGACTGAAACCCAGTTACAATCATATTTGTAATCAAGGTGTTTACATAAATATATTAATTTAAAAAAAAGAAAAAGAAGACTAAAAAAAAGACTGCCTTTCTCAGAGCATGGTAGACTTAGACTGACTATCCATTCTGTATGGTGGTTAGCTGCCAAAACAAGTATTTTAGATACACAAAGTCGACCAGTGTCTATGTGTTTCTGACATATTTGGTTATACCATGTATTTATTTTAATGTTCCAAATTAGCCAAAACCTGAAGTATCATGGAAAAAATACATAAGAGCAACAATAAGAGTGACATATATTGTGTGACAGTCATGTAGCCACACAGATACAAGTGTTTTTTATTACCAGATAGAAATGAATAATTTCTTTAAATCTCTTATTAACTAATAATACTGTATGTATGAGAATTTTTTATCTTTTTTTTTTTTTTTTGGTTTTTGGGCCACACCCAGCAGCGTTCAGGGGTTATACTTGGCTGTCTGCTCAGAAATAGCTCCTGGCAGGCACGGGGGATCATATGGGACACTGGAATTCGAACCAACCACCTTTGGTCCTGGAATGGCTGCTTGCAAGGCAAATGCTGCTGTGCTATCTCTCTGGACCCAATGTAAGGGAATCTTGATTGTTACTTCCTAAAATAAAAAAATTATATGCAAATTTGGATTTTTTAGACTTGCCATAACAAAAGTATGCACATAATAAGCACAGTAATGATCAACAATGTTTATCAAATTTCAGTTTGGCAGAGCATTTTAATTTTGAGTGAAAAATAATACTTTCACTATTTAGTACCAGGTTTCCTTTATACTTCAGAAATTAAATTGGTCAAGGTGATTACAGATAAAAAAATTGGAAGGGCATATGAACATAGGGAAGATTAATTATTAACACAAATCTGTTGGCCTTGGTAGGGTTGGAAGTCTTGATATCAAAGTTCAAAATTAAATGGGAATACAGTGATGAATACTGAAACTACAAGTCACATCAGATTTCTATGGTGTCTAAAAAGAAAAGGCGAGGACATTTTTATGAATTTCAACAAGGCATATCTGATTTAGGGAAGAGAAAAGAAATTTATTAGAAATTGAGAATCTGTTAAGATGTACTCCTTTCCCCCACACTTTCACACACATATATTACAGACATGATGTTATAATCTTGATCAATCATTTTCCATCTATTGTTTTTGGTCTGAAAAAGGTCTAAAATAATAATAGTCAAAAATAGTCTGAAATAATGAAATCAAGTTAGAGTCAAGCGATATAATAAGTCAGAAGTCATAGTACAAAATATTGTTTAGAAAAATATGTAAGGGAGACAGATGCAAAATAGAAATTTCATAGTCTGGAAAGCTGCTGATGTCCAAACTCCAAATATTATTTTAGTCAATATAAAATTTGTTTCAGTTCATTGTCAGATACTGACTGACAGATTGGAAAGGACATCTGGTTATTATTTAAATGGACAAAGAACTAACTTCTGACACTTTGAAATATTCAAGAGATTTTAATTGTCTCCACTTATTTCAGTGATCTGTTTTTTATCTGCTTAGAAAGCTAATGCTTTCCTAAGACAGACATTTTCAGATTGTAAATTTACTGTGGCAGCTATAGTATCTAGGCAGCATAAAGCATTAATAGCTCTATCTTCTTTTGTTTCAGCTACACAATAGGTCATTTTTGTTTATAATAACCTTCTTTCTTGAATTTTTGCTTTTTCAAGGGGAAACAGAACTTATCAAATAGTGTCTGAATCTACATTGCAGTTTTTCCTTAATTCTATAACATATTCTTATGCTGATTCTTATCTTTAATTTTTTTTTGTTTTTTTGTTTTTTTTTGGTTCTTGGGCCACACCTAGTGACGCTCAGGGGTTACTCCTGGCTCCTGGCTATGCACTCAGAAGTCGCTCCTGGCTTGTGGGACCATATGGGAAACCGGGGATCGAACCGCGGTCTGTCCTAGGCTAGCGCAGGCAAGGCAGGCACCTTACCTCCAGCGCGACTGCCCGGCCCCTCTTATCTTTAATTTAAGAGTACACACCACTTTATAAAGTAAATACTTTATTTTCCCTAGAATATTGTTAATTCATTAAAATAATATTTTAGTTATGTTTAACATTGCTTTATTAAAATTAAGAGTTTTATAGTGGAGTTTTCTTCAAAAGAAACACCCTTTTAAAATGCAGAAACAAATCCATGCCATTTTTGCTGGAATTTCCTTTTTATTATTAGATGCATTACAAAATCATTTGACCCTAACTCTAAAAATCTGATGGCAAATGCATCTTAGGAAGTAATGGTGGGATTTAAAAAGTCTGTCTATAAGTTTCCTAAGATATTTTATTTTTTATATTAATATCTTTATTTCAACACCCTGATTACAAATATGATTGTAATTGGGTTTCAGTCATGTAAAGAACACCCTCCTTCACCAGTGCAACATTCCCACAACCAAAGTTCCAAATCTCCCTCCTCCTCACCCCACCCACACCTATACTCTAGACAGGCTTTCCACTTTGCTCATTCATTCACATTGTTATGATAGTTCTCAGTGTAGTTATTTCTCTAACTGCACTCACTACTCTTTGTACTGAGCTTCATGTCATGAGCTGGACATTCCAGCCCTCCTCTCTTTGTTTGTGAGGATTATTGCAAAAATGTCTTATATTTTTCTTGAAACCCATAGATGAGTGAGACTATTCTGTGTCTATCTCTCTCCCTCTGGAATATTTCACTCAGCATAATAGATTCCAGGTACATCCATGCATATCCAAGTTTTCTAAGATAGTTTAAATATTTATTAGCATGCAAGTATAAACCCATTATAAAATTTATATTTCTCTAATCTTATACTAATTGCCACAGAAATGACAAAAGCAACACTTTTGGTAACTTCATAAATTAGTAAATATCTATAAATTTATTAGTTGAATTTTTATGTCTAATAAAAGCTTTGTCTCCAATCCATTTTCTTCTGACTCTTATTCTGAAAATAGTTAAAGTGACTGCTTTAGTTAAAAAGCCACAATTACTAATTTTGATGATCAAGTTATTTATTAATAAACAAGATTTCTACTCTTTTTTGGTGTCTCTTTATCTTCTACAACAAGTGTCAGTATAGTTTTTCTACACTAAATTAAGTAAGCCAGAAGAAGAAGAATAAATTCAGAATGATATTTATATGTGGCCTTTAGAATAACTGTATGAAAAGATGCAATGGTCTAAATGGGAGTTGTCTCAAATACCCTTGACCCCACAGTATAGCAAGGTGAAGGAAAGAAACTTAGTGGGAGAAACACAAATATGAAGGGATGGGGCCAGAAGTCAAACTATCTCAGATGTATTATAAGTGTGAAAATGGACTAAACATAAAAGCCAATGGCAACAACAATGGAATTAAGAGATACAAACTTTAACAATCTAAACTTTAAAAAAAAGGGCCTGTATAGATACTGGCAGGAATTGGGGACAGTGTGGAATGTGGTATGGGATACACTTGAGTTGAGTGAGGGGATATTGCTGATGTGATTGGCCCTGATTCATTATATGTCTGAAACCCAACTATAAGGACTATGGAAATCTCAATAGTTTCAATAAAATAATCTTTACAAAATCATAGTAATAAAAAGAATTAAAAAAAGCATAGTAGTAAGAGTGATAGTACAGTGGGGAGGCCATTTTCTTTGTGCCAAGCTGACCTGCCAGCATCCCATGTGGTCCTCCATCTACCATCAGGTTTAATTCCAGAGTATAGAACCAGAAGTAACTCCTGAGTACCTCCAAAATAAAAAAGGCATAGTGAAGGCTTGGTGTACAAATAGGCAAAGGCTACAGAAACTGAGAACTAATTTGCAGTAATGTGCTCACCTTGAAAGGAATACAGCAAAGAGAAGATGTGGGTTAAGGGAGTCTGGGGTTGGTGGGACCAGAGGTGAAGGAAACCAACCACAAGGGAGAGGATTCTGGAACATTGTATGCATGAAATCCTATTCTTAAACATGGTAAATCATAGTGTTTAAAATGATTTTAATACAAATATTGCTAAATAAAAAAAGTGGACAAAAAGAGATATCTATGCATAGATCACCATCCTTCTTCCAAGTCAGCAGAACAGTATCTTCCAGAGTCTTACCTCTCAAGAGTTCCAAGTTAGTGGGAACTCTCCATATTTCTTCCTTATAAAAAGGACTTTTCTTGCAATATGATTGCTTGAGGTAGTGGTGCCTTTTGTGTGTATCTTAGTCTGTTTCTCTAAGTAATGCTAGCAGAGTGGGACAGGAATCAAAATTATACTCTTGTCCTCATTATAACTCTTCTTGTAAAATCTACTCCTGAAATATAGTGAAAATGGAGATAAATTTATCCCAAGAAATGATAAAAATTCAACTGGGAGCATCTGCTTTTCACATACACAGCTTTATATTGGACAGATCCTGCCTTTGCTTATTCATTCATTTATTTTTGTTGTTATAGATATAAATAAGAGTTTAGTTTCAGCTTATTAATTTCACTTAATACTTATAATGGAATGTTTTGCTAGTAATTACAATGTAGGTTGGATAAATCAAAAATGTAACTAAAGTTGTATAAAGTAAAAATTTAGAATGAAAAAGAAACTTATTATATTATTAACTACACATTGTAAAAATTTAATTCACAACATACTATTTAGAATATTATATTTCTTTTAAATTATATATATATTTATAAATGAGAAAATTATAGTTCTTTCACCAAATGGTAACAGTTTTTCATGTCATGACTACCTTTGACAAAGATTTGGGAGCAAAAATAATGTCTGGATGAGTAGATGCTTATGTTCTAATGGATCCCAATAATTTTCTATTTCTAGTTCCAGTAAATTGCTAGTCTTTAATCACTACTGATAAAGGTGTAAATTGGTTGGGATTTTATGAATCTATTTGTGGAAGAATCTATAATTATGTAGCTGGTGGAATGTTGCACTGTTGAAGGAGGGTGTTCTGTTTATGACTGCAACTCAACTACAATCATGCTTGTAATTATGGTGCTTAAGTAAAGATTTTATTAAAAAAACTTTGCAGATGATAACATATCTATCACTTTATTGTAATAATGCTATACGTGTTTTGTAATTTGCCAATTGCATACAATAAATATTTGTTTGTGAACATCAATTTTATATTAGTAAAATTATCATAAGGGAACAATATAATTATAAAGGAAAAATATAATCCTGACCATACTTCCATACTTAAAAGCATGTATTTTAGACTTTAAGCCTGACACTGCTACATTTCAGTCTCTATATTTGGCTCTCAGAGAAAGGAAACTTTTTTGTTGCAACAATTCTACATTTTAGTTCTTAGTTACTTATAGTAGTTAAAGTAAAAACTATTTAATTTTATGATTTTGAAATAGAACAGTGAGTACAATGTTGAGATAATCTGTAGTCTTTCCTACATATCTAGAAGAAATACTCATGTCATATAGTAAAATAGAAACATATAAATAAAATAGATTTCACTATGATAGTTTAAGAGTAGAAAGGTAGAACATACAAAGTAATATGTTATATAAGATATAATAGCTATTTATATATAAAATAATTAAGTTTAACTATATAAAGGTCTGTTTCTTTCCACCTAACTGCCTTGAAATCTACTTGCATATTAAAATGAAAAATTTTAGATATGATCTCTAGACTTATGTAATTGATGCTACAGAGACAAGAACAAAGAATACAAATTGCCAAGTGAGCCATTCAGTAGTTTTTTCCAAGAACCATTTGATCAAAACAAGGGTAAGTGGAAGTAGTAGTAATAACAACATGAACAAAACTACATTCTTCCTTGGTCTTCTGCATTTTTAGTGTATTTGTATTTGATTGGTTTAACATGGTGATAAAACAAAGTCATAAGGAAAAACCTATGAAAACCAACAAAACTTCCATGGTTTTGATCTTTTCTCATGTATCAATTCTCCAGGAATTTATCTATATTAAAGAAATATAACACGGTGCATCGTGTTTAGTTTGTGCCAACTTTCCTTTGTCTCACCAAGTCTTCACAGTAAATGTCTGATGCAGGCAATATTGTCATGCCCATTTCACAAATGAGCAGAAATTCAATAACTTGCCAAATTGTTTGAGGAAATACAGAACAGAATGTTAGAAAGAGAATGACTAATAAGAAATTTCAAGCAGTAGAAGAAATTGAATCCCCCATTATTATATTTTTAGGAAGTGTTATTTTCTTTACTATTTTTTGAGGTTTTTCCATGAATCCTAGTTGAAAGTTACTCGCCTTTCCAATATAAACCTAAAAATGATCTATCTACCTTTTATTTTTCCTTTTCAATATTTTGCATTGGCATTCTATAATGTTCTTTATATTGTTTGATTTGTTTAACCATATTTTGGGGGGGTATTGGGTCACACCCAGTGACACTCAGGTTTTACTCCTGACTGTGTGCTCAGAAATAGCTCCTGGTTTTGGGACCATATGGAATGTCAGGGAACAATCTACAGTCTATCCTAGGTCAGTGAGTGCAAGGCAAATGCCCTACTGCTTACACCACCGCTCCAGTCCCTGTTTAACCATATTAGTGAAATAGTGCAAAAGCAGAATATTGTTAGTACCTAACATAGCTAATCATGAAATAATTGTTGAGTAAATTGATCTTAAATAATATTCTAAATTTGATCTTTAATTTTTCTCTAATAATATTTAAGAGAAGAAAAATGCTAGTTATGTAATTTTTCTAAGTCACTAGTAGGAAAGTATATATGGTTAAAATGCTTACCTTAACTGGAGTAATCATTCTGAGGGAAATCAATCAAATATATATTTAATATTTAATATATTAATATTTAATATTAATATTTAATATATGGGGTTTAAAGAAACTAATTTAATGACAAATGGTCTATGAAAACCAACTTTGAGAGTTATCCTAGAAATCTAAGCTCACTAAGTATGATCGAGAGGTACTAAGAAAGGATTTTGAGATGGGTGGATGCTGCTACTTCTGGACATGGGTATGGTGCAGAAACACTGTATCTTGTAACACTGATTATTGAAAACTACAATACCTAAATAAGTCAGTAAAATCATTCCAAATAAACATTTGAAATAAAGCACTTTGCTTTTTTATATGTCAGCACATTGGAATAGTTCCATGCTCACTATCTTTCCATGGCTTATGAAACATTTGATCAAATATCTCATGAAATGTTTTGATTAGAATCTAGAAAAGTTATTGATGGTTACCATTAGACAAAGCAATGTTGGCAGAATTTATTCATGAATACATATTTTTTAGAAAGTGGCCTCAAGTAACTGACGGGATCATTTGTTCTATGTTACTCTTGTTCACCATTTTTATCAACAATTCTAGCATTGGCTCAAATAACAAATATAAATTCATAGACCAATATGGGAGTATCAACGCATTTGGTGGTTAGTTATAAAATTATTGTTAGTTAAAAAGTTTAAATACACACATTTTCTTGACAGAATGGATATAGAGAAGTAAATATAACAGAACATTTTAAAAAAGTAAAAATGTTCAGGTCTAAAACACAAAGGAAAGAATCAACTAATAAAAATTGAGAAACAGGGACATGGTGAAATGAACTTTTATTTTAGTGTATTAGTTACTATATTCTAAAACATTTTTTGTAGTTTTAGGAGCCCAGTATTACAACATACTCATCGACAACAAGGCAGCATTCCTTTATCAAAGTTTGAAAGCCCCTCTCCACCATGCTCCTTGAACAGTTCTGTGGTCAAATCTTAGGCAGATGTTACCACTGACCATTTGTTATTTTCTTAAATTGTTTATTCATATTCTACATATTAGAGAGATCACTCTGTATTTGACTCAGTATAATTCCCTCTACTTTCATCTGTGTAATGGTGAATTGCAAAATTTCATCTTTTCTTATGGTTGAGTAATATTCCATAGTGTATATATCATAGTTTCTTTATCCATTCATATATTTTCGGGCATATGAATATCTCAGGTAATGTGAATAGTGCTGCAATGAAAAAAAGAAGTGAAAACATCTTCTTGGTTCTTTGGGGGGTCCTTGATGTAGAAGTCATAACATGTAAATCCTGAGTTATATGGAAGCTTAATTTTTAATATTTTTAGAAGTCTTTAGGTTGTCTTCCACAGATATTGAACATACAATATTTTTCACAGACAATAGTTTCACAAAAAGTGTATAAATGTTCCTTTTTCCTTATATCTCCGACAGTAAGGCTTGTTTCAATTATTTTTGGTAAATGCCAATCTACCTAGTCTGAGGTGTGTGTATTTGATGTGTATTTTCCTGATGATTAATGACAAAGAGCACATTTATTTCTCATATTTTATTAGATAAGATTGAAAGAGTGATCAAATTTGACATGTGTTTTACATGGGAGATACTTTAGTCATTTTTTTTGATAGAAAAGTACATTGATTTTCTCAGATATAAGGAGAAAAGGGATGAAGAAGATTAAAAAAAAATAAGAGCAAATACTAGTGAGTTTCTCCTTCCTTTTAATGTACTTCTTCCTTGGCATATTTAACTTATTGCATAAAAGGGAGCACTTTATCATAAAACTGTATGAAAAACATTTGCATGTTTTCTTTGAGGGAATGTCTGTTCAGTTCTTTTCCCCATTTTTGGATGGAGTTTTCTTTATGTTTTATAAGTGCTTCATATATCATAAATATTAGTCCTTTGTAGGTGACCTAGTTTAAAAGAAAGTGTATAAACAATAACAAGATGAGATTACTTCCTCCAAATTATTCATTTATTTGGGGGGTTATAAGGAGGAGTCTATAGTAGGATGGCTTTCATTGCCATTTGTATGTCTATTCCTAAAGTTCTCATACCATGATTAATAATTTACTGTAAGGCATAAGGGTCCAGTGAAATATCCCAAAGGGATGGAACACATGACTTGTTTGCAAAAGTCTGATTTTTAAGCCTAGTACCACAAGCATCATCCTCGACATTACTAAAAGATCCCTAATGGACACAGTCATCACCAGAATGAACACCAAACTATTAGGTCTCATAACAATCTCTATAGGGTTCTGGGTTCCTGGGATCTTTCGGAGAGGGTCTCTACCCTCATAGTCCCACCAAAAACTAAAAAGAGAAGATGAAATCAAAGGCCGGGGGAATCACAGCTTGTAAAAATAGTGGGAAAGCTACAATATCTCCAGAGAGCTTCAAAAGGCAGAGCAATTAGATTCAATTTGTGTAACTCCAGAGCTAAATACAGATATTAATTATAGAGAGGAAAATTTAGATTAACTTTACAGAATAACATTTTATTTTTTATTAATTTTTTACTTTTAATAAAATCTTTATTTAAGCACCATGATTACAAGCATGATTGTAGTTGGGTTTCAGTCATAAACAGAACATCCCCCTTCACCGTGCAACATTTCCACCACTAATGTCCGCCTCCCTTCTTCCCAACTTCTGCCTGTATTACAGACAGGCATTCTACTTCTCACACTCATTAAGATTGTTATGATAGTTGTTAGTGTAGTTATTTCCCTAATTGTACTCATTATCTTTGTGAGACGGTCCTTCTGACCCTCAACTTTATTGTCTCTGGGCATTTGTACAATAACGTTCTTAATTTTTCTTAAAACCCATAGATAAATGAGACTCAGAATAACATTTTCATAATAATCTTAGACTAATGTTTTATTCATCTTTGATTCATCAGTACTATGAAGCTTTTGACGCACGTTGACTCGCTATATAAAAAGTGACACCAAGCAGGTTGTGAGTAATGAATGGCATTCTGGGAACAACTAATAGCTAAGTCCTTGGGGAGTTTACTTTACAGCTATGTCCACATATAGGTAAACTCCTTTAGTTTAAAGTTCACATTTTATTACTTTGCTTTTAAGAAAGATCTTAATTTTGAAAATCAGGAGAAATTTGACAATTTTCCAACCAAAGGAAAAAAGAAAAAGTGTTGAACATGGTCTTGCAGCAACTGTAATAAAAGACAATGTAAATCTGAGATTCTTCTCCATCGAACTACTTTCTACAGATCATATATACATTTATATGTAAATAAATATTAGGTATATGCATATATACATATACTATATATAGATGTATTTATATTATATATTATCATAATATATATTATGTATAGATGTTTTATATATCATCAATCTTGATTTAGCTGAATATTAGTGTCAGTTTATTTTTTGTTTTATTTGACTGGTAATATTTTTGGATAAAGGAATGCTCAAAATTTTTTTGTATGAATTAATAATAATTCCCTCATTATTTCATGGCATTTTGAATTAGAAAACAGTTTCAGAGGGACATTCTACTTTCATAGAGTGAGGGAAAATTATACCCATGCCGTAGGTATTATAAAATACCTACAAATACATCATTGCATATAATCAAGGACAGAATCATATTTTTCAGTCAATATTCAGCCAGTATTACAAAAAAATAAAATCTATATATAGAATATATAAAATATTGAATTATAAATTATTTAAGACAATTTTCAGATGTTCTATCAGAAAAGTGACTACAATGAGATAAAGTAATTTATATTAAATATACAACTTAATAAAGTTATAATATAAAGTGTATATATAAAAGAAATATAAGATGTGAAGTGTTAGGTTATTTATACTATGGAACAGAAAAGTTATCTACTATGTATTTATTTAAATAATTCATTTGGGTCTTTAGGGATACACCTGTATATACTCAAGGCTTTCTTCTAGCTCTGTGCTCAGGGATCACTCCTTTTTGTATTGTTTTTGTTTTTTTTTGGTTTTGGGGCCACACCCAGTGATGCTCAGGGGTTACTCCTGGCTATGAGCTCAGAAATAGCTCGTGGCTTGGGGGATCATATGAGATGCCAAGGTATCATACTGCGGTTCATCCTAGGCTAGTGCTTGCAAGACAGATGCCTACCATGTTAGCCACCACTCTGGCCCAGAGGGATCACTCCTGATTGTGTTCAAAGGTGCTGGGGATTGAAACTTAAGCCCTTTCCTTAAACCCTGCTCTATAGTTTCTATCATCTATTTTTAAAATTTAAATAGCCTAGTATTTCCATGATATTTTATATACCTTTTTAAAATTTTTGTTATGTATTTTGGTTTTTATTTTTGTGTTATGGTTGTTTTGTGTCCGTTAGAATGTGGATAATCATTATTGTGTGGTGAAAAATATACTTTTCTCTGTGATATTTGTAATGTAATTTAAAATTTTCTTGTTGCCTTGATATTTGAAGTGATTTGTTATTCTGTCCTTCAGGGAGACCAATGATAAATCAAACTACTGTGAATGGATTTCAAATTTTTTTGGAGTGTGTTCTGAAAATAATCTTTTAACTGACCTAGAAGATAATATTTAGAGATCAAAATATGCCAAAAGAACAATAATAAGCATCTACTTTGTTTAAATAATTGTAAGAATTCTATGCACCTTTCATTACAAAGCTATTGAAATTTTTATTTAAAAAAATCTAGAAAAAGGTGTCATTGTTTTATAATCTCTAAGGAAAGAAAATATAAAAGCCCTAAATTTGAGTATCAGGGATAAATGCATCCGGAGGAGGATGTATGCTAACTATGAAAAGCGAGATCTTATTAAATTCTGTGAACTTTCAGTTTGTTAGGAGGTGATATGGTAATTGATTTTTTTGCTAAATGTCATTTATAAGGGATAACATTTTTTCTTTGAGTATTTAGCTTCAAGACAAA
Source organism: Crocidura indochinensis (assembly GCA_004027635.1). Classification (NCBI taxonomy): domain Eukaryota; kingdom Metazoa; phylum Chordata; class Mammalia; order Eulipotyphla; family Soricidae; genus Crocidura; species Crocidura indochinensis. The sequence continues at coordinate 5,864 of PVKC010002114.1, read as the reverse complement.
GAAATAAAAGTAGTATTTCCTGTCTAAAGCTTATTATACACTTTGAGGTGGGATCATATTTATAATGATTTATAAATCATTATAATAATAATAACAATAATAATTATTATTATTATTTTGATATTTGGGTCACACAGTGATGCTCAGGGGTTACCTGGCTCTGTGCTCAGAAATCACTCCTAGCTTGGGGGACCATATGGGGTGCCAGGGGTTGAACCCAGGTCTGTCCTGAGTCAGCTGCATGTAAGGCAGATGCCCTACCACTTGCTATAGCTCCAGCCTTAAATGACTATATACGATATACAACATATGATACAATACACATTATTACTAATATTTAAAACATGGTTCTGTAGTTAACCCTTATATTCATACTTATTTTTATAAGAATATACATTGTATTTGGCCATTGGTTGAGATTTTAAATGTAGGCTTAATATAAATATTATTTGGTCATAATTTATGTCAGCAAGATGTTTGGATTATCTCAGATCAAATTCAAGAATGAAAGTCAAAGTGTTCATTCTTTCTTTAAAATTACATTGCTTACCTTTATTCTCTATAGCTCATATTTTGTTTATTCTAATTTACAGATCTATTGTTATTATAAATGTACTTTTTAAATTAAGACTTTCACTTATGCTTTTTCAATTATTAATATAATTTTGATCGATAATGGTATTTTAACAAAACTCAAAATGAAAATCCTTTGTGATACTCTTAATGTTGTTTGGTTTTTGCTTACTCAAGTAAGAAAATACTCAAAATACTGAAAATCTACTCAGCTGAGCTAACTCAATTAAGTTATTCTCTATTAAGACATGATGTTCAGGACTAAAAAAAAGAATGTTAGCTTCTTTTTTTGCTATTGTAAATGTATTACTGCATATAACTGCAAATTAGTTATTTACCCAAGTCATGGGAGCCCTTGCATTGTTTAAAACTCTGCTAACAAAATAGAATATACTTTTTTTTTAAGGTTACTCAGAACGGAAAGGTATAATGCTATTTTTTTTTTTTTTTGGTTTTTGGGCCACACCCAGTGACGCTCAGGGGTTACCCCCGGCTATGTGCTCAGAAGTCGCTCCTGGCCTGGGGACAATATGGGGCACGGGGGATCGAACCGCGGTCCGTCCAAGGCTAGCACGGTAAGGCAGGCACCTTACCTCCAGCGCCACCACCCGGCCCCTATATTGCTATTTTTTAGGGAATTAATAGAATCTTAGAGTTTGATTTTAGATTTTCTTCTTGAGAATTATATATTCTAGAATAGCATTTGATGAGCTTTTTACTATACTTCTTAAATACTTCTGTGAATTTCAAAATGTTGTAAAGAATGTATTATAAAAACTTGATTTATAATGGCCAATTTTTATGTTTTTATCCATTTGAAGTTATATTCTATATTTGAATTATGATTTGTTGATGGATAGTAATAATTATCTGTTAAGTTTATGTTAACAAGCTTTTTTTATAAATGTGGGGACATTTTTAAACTTAGAAACGTTTTCTCCACAATTTATTTCTATAAAAATATACTTTATCTGTCAGCATACAAACATTTATATGAAAGTTAATTGTAACTCAGTACAATGACCTTTACAATATGAAAACCTTTGGTATTTATCTCACTAGATATGAATTGTTAGTAGCTTATAAATTATTAGGGAATAACTAACATTTTATTTTAAAAATACATATATTTAAAAAGATTTAAAATAATAAAATATTTAAAATATGTATTTAAAAATACATATAAGCATTATATGATAAAATATGTGACATAGGGTTAGATATATTTTTCAATGATTTTTTTCATTTACTGTTTAAATGATTACAGCAATATACACAATTACTCAAATATATATGTATATTGAAAGAGAAAGGCAAGGAACACTATTGGAATATAGTACTAATTTTTAGATTGTGATTGTTATCTTTAATTCATTGAGATAGTAAACAACTAAATTTTATTATTTTTTATAGTACAAAGTCAGCCACAGGGAAACTTGACTTTTTTCAGAATATAATTTTCTACTGAATTAATTAGTTAAAAAAGAAGTCATAAAAAACATTGTCAACTTAATCTATTCTTGGGTCTGAGGAGATAGCATAGAGGACAGAAGTACGATATTTTTTGTTTGTTTTGTTTTTTAATGTAATGCTTCACAAATTTGCGTGTCATCCTTATGAAGCAAGCACCAGAAATACGTATTTTGAATGCATCACAGGTACTCCAATAAGTTTCCAGAACAAGACCCATAAAACAAACATATCTTAGGTCCTAGTATTGTGTTGTCTGACCTAGTTTGCCAAGTATTGAAAGAAAGTCCATAGACTTCTGAGAACTGCTTGGTATTACCCCCAAAATAATGTTACTTTCCTCAACAGATCTTGAAGTTGTTTAATGTGTTGAAATTGTTCAATCTCTGCATAGCATGAAGGTTCTGAAACATGGAGTTTCTGGAATGTTTCAATGATCTTTCAAAGACACACCACACATACACACACACACACACACACACACACACACACAATTTTGAGAGTAGCTAGATTTTTAAAGTCAACAGAGAGGATACATCAATGAGAATAGACATAACTATCTTTTGTAGACAGGGAAGATGTAGACAGGAAATTAAAAACAAAACCGTTATGAGGTAATCAAATATCTCAGTTGTTCTATTACAGCCAAAGATCCTTCATTTGTCAGTGTCCCATCTAGTTAATATCCTCTTTCATGTGGAGAAGCATGCACGTAATATGTATTATTTCTGTTTTGTTTTATTTTGTTTTGTGGCCAAATCTAGCCATGCCCAGGGCTTATTTCTGACTACATTCAAGGAACACTACAGGTACTGTTCAAGGAACCATATAAGGTATCAGTGATCAGATTCAGATCAGAGGCAAACACTCATACACTACATTTTCTCTAGTCAACATTTCATGTATTTGAAAGAATTCCAAGTTCTCTTTTAAAGTTGTTACCACACATTGGTGGTTATTTATGTTTATATGGTAAAAGTATCTTATTCTATGTATTTCTCTGTATGTCCACAAATGTGGGCAGTAATTATGGTAAATGCTTAAATAATAAGTTATCCAGTAGTAAATTGTATCATGATTAAGATAATTTGAAAAAATAGAGATGTACATATATTTGCATATAAGTGCATAGAAATACCAGTAGATTTAGAAAACTATTATAAGGTTATCAAACATTTTACTGGCTTACCATAACAAAAATGATCTGTTAACATACAGCCAAAGTAAATGTTCTCAATGGGCAAGGGTCTAGCTTTTGAATGGTGATTTAAGAGCTAGAACTACTTCCCTCATCTTAATTATATAGCAAGGATCTATCAACAGAATAGAAATAACTCACAGGTTTTCTTTTATTTTGAGATAGGCGTGAAAGTAGCACAAATATCCTCAGTTTATAATTCAATGTATGAGTATAACACCTTTGCTATACCTATATCTAACAGCAAGGGAGCCTGAAAATATGGGATAGCTGCATACTAAAAATAAACAATCTTTCTTACATTGCCACTGCATATAATAAACTTTAATACAATATTTTATTTTTTAAAAAATCACAGCAATTTATTTGTTACATGCATTTAATTAAACTTCATGTTTTGTTAGATTGTAACTTATTTTGAGAATACATAACAAATTATTTAAATAGTATGCATAAAATTAGAAGAAGGAAACAACAACATATATTTCTGATTTATTAAAACTATTATTAGATGAGAGTTCCTTTCTCTCCACATCCCCACCAGCGCCAATTGTTTTATTTCTTTGTGATGTGTGCCAGTCTCTGTCGTGTGAGATGGGATCTCACTGTTTTAATTTGCATCTCCCTGATGATTAGTAATGTGGAGCATTTTTCTTAAGCCTTCTGGTCATTTGTATTTCTTCTTTGAGAAATTGTTCATTTCTTCTCCCCATTTTTGATGAGGTTAGATTTTATTTTCTTGTTAAGTTCTGTCAGTAACTTGTATACCTTAGAAATCAGCCCCTTGTCTGATGGGTGTTGGGTGAATAGTATCTCCCATTCTGTGGGTGACTTTTTATATCCTAGTCACTATTTCCTTTGAGGTGCATAATCTTCTCAGATTAATTTAGTTCCATCTGTTTATCTCTGCTTCCACTTCTTTTTTTTTTTTTGGTCCCCTAAATTCCCAATACAGACCAGGCAAGGGTCTGGGTTGAGGTGTATATGGGGTGCATTTACTGTACCTCCTCTTTCTATACAGTCAGTGTGAAGAGCACAGCCTGTGATAAGAATTGGGAGGCCTTATTTTTTTGCTCTGCTTCCACTTCTTTGGAGAGTTCTGTTTCCTCACTTTTAGGAATATACCCTAGGAACACAAAAACACAATACAAAAATGCCTTCCTTAAACCAATATTCTTTGCAATGCTATTTACAATAGCCAGAATCTAGAAACAACTAAACAATAGGTATATCAATTTTTCAACAGAAAAATAGCTAAAGAAACTGTGAAATGCATGCATACATACATACATACATACATACACACAGTAGGATATTATGCAGTCATCAGGATAGGAAGTCATGAAAATTTTTCTATACATGTGTGAACATGAAAACTATTATGCTGAGTGAAATCCGTCAGAGAAAGATAGAGAGAATAGTCTCATCTATGGGTTTTAAGAAACATAAAAGACATTATTGTAATAATGCCCACAGGCAATAGAGATGAGGACCAGAAGGACCAGCTCATGATATGAAGCTCACCACAGAGTGGTGAGTGCAGTTAGAGAAATAACTACACTGACAACTCTGGTGACAATGTTAATGGGTGAGAGAAATAGAATGCCTGTCAAATACAGGCAGAGGGTGTGGGAGGAGGGAGATGGGGGGGTGTTGATGGTGCGAATGTTGCACTGGTGAAGAGGGGTGTTCTTTTTATGACTGAAATTCAACTACCATAGTGCTCAAATAAATATATAAAAAACTATTATTAGATGGGACAGTTATGTAGGCATTGATTTTTCTACATAAATATATTTATAATATGAATTAGTGTGATTTACAAAATTATTTAATTAAGATTTAGATATACAATGTTTCAGCATCAACTGTATCACCAACATTAATCTCCATCCACCAATGTTTCCAGAGTCCACTCAAAACCCACATTTCCCCCAACCCAACCTTTCAATATACAAGGATCTTATTTAAATTTGGTTGTTAAAGTTTGTTTATCATGATTTCTTTGTTTTGATTCCATGCTTTAAATATTTAGCTCTCTTCTTTCTTAATACCAGCAATGCACCTGAATCCCCGTTCTTTCTCCTTGTCCAATCAAATTCTTCCCTTCTGCTCACTCTACTCTGGGGCCAAGAGAGTTCTCAACAACCATTGTATTCTTTCATGCAGTTATTATAAATATCACTTATATATGATATCATCCTCTATTGATCCATTTCTACTTCATTTAACGTATCTTCCAGCTCCATTTGTGTTGCAGTAAATTGCATTATTCCTTACAGCTATGTAGTATTCCACATTATAATTAATCTCAAAGAATATTTTATTTGTTCACTGATTTCCTCTTTGATACAACTGTTACTAAGCAGCATGTTGCTCAATCTCTAGGTGTTAGATTGTCTCCATTTATTTCTATAATCAATCTTTATCCCTGTAGCATTGTAGTCTGATAGGATGCTTGGTATGATTCATATATTAAAATTTTTGTAAGATAGGCTTATGTCCTAAAATGTGCTGCCTTAGAAAATGTTCCATGTATACTTCAGGAGAATGTGTGTTCAGTTTTTTTTGTCCCCTAAATTCCCAATACAGACCCGGCAAGGGTCTGGGTTGAGGTGTATAT
>PVKC010002113.1:26938-45486 GCA_004027635.1 Crocidura indochinensis | reverse complement strand
AGAAAGAAACCTAGTAAGACATTTAAGAGGATACCAGCTGATACTAAGCCACCAGAGACTGCAGGGTTTCTCAGTGCCAGGCCCTAGGGATCTGACCCCACTTTGGAGCACAAGAAAATGAGAGCTGATTTTAAGCTACTATAGAGATCTGGGCTTGTCTTAGAATGCAGCAGATGTCACTAAAGAATTTTTTAAGCAAAGAAGTGACAATAGGTGCTTAAATTGAAGTAAGAAAAATGGGTTTTACAATTAACATTAGATAAGTAGTTGATTCTGCATTAAATATGTTAAACAAAATGGTCATTTTGCTTTTGGATATTCAATACACTCAAAAGTAATTTATTTTAAAAATCATATTATACAATCTGAATATATACACTTTTATATATGTCATTTATACTTCAATAATCCAGCATGGAAAGTACTTTTTAAATTTTCATTCTAATCGACATGATGTTAAAACAAATTTCAACAAATCTACTTTAAAAAGTAATTCTGGGGGCCAGAGAGGTGGTGCTAAATGTAAGGCATCTGCCTTGTAAGTGCTAGCCTAGGACTGACCATGGTTCAATCCCCTGGCATCCCATATGCTTCCCACAAGCCAGAGGCAATTTCTGAGTACATAGCCAGGAGTAACCCCTGAGCATCAAACAAGTGTGCCCCCCCAAAAAAAAGAAAACAAAACAAAAAAAGTAATCTTGGCTTTAGAGATATAGTACAGAAGGTAGAGAACTTTCTCTCTCTCTCTCTCTCTCTCTCTCTCTCTCTCTCTCTCTCTCTCTCTCTCTCTCTCTCTCTCTCTCATGGAGGCCAGGAAGTCTGACTCCCAATAGTGCTCAGTTGACCATATGGTGCTTGGGAGTGAATACTGAACTCCTGTATGCAAAGAATGAGCTCTGGCTCATCCATGATGTGCTCATACATGTATTTTGTATCTTGGTGATATAAGTTGCTCTATGAAAGTTAAAACAGCATTTGATATAGAGTTCATATATTAATAAATATAAACTGAATAATGATAAAGTTCAGTTTGTTGAATTTAATTATTTTCCTGAGTAAATTGAGCTACAATGAATGAAGACTGTCAAGATTCTATTCATAAGAATATCTTCCTTGAATTTTATTTGCAACAGGAAGAAATGTGACTTGGAGCACCATGAACATTTAACATAGCCTGAGGAAACAAAGTACAGTTAAAGGACCATTCATAGATCACAAATGTCTGGAGTAGAAGAACTAAAAATGTAGTTGGTGAAAAGTAAAATTAAAGTTGCAGCTTCCTTCCCACACCCTCACCCCCACCCCAACACAGATCAAGATAAAAGGAATACTGACAATTTTACTGATGTATCATCCCTAGAGGAAAGAAATTAGCATTAACAAATGCTGCTGAGAGGTCAAATAGGAAGAGGAACTAAAAAATGTCAACCATTTTAGTGATATGAACATCCTGGGTGAGTTAATAAGGGAGGATGATGTCAGAGGAATGGCATGAAATAGCGGGATGCAGCTGCGTGATGCAGCAATTGAAGGATCAAAGGACTCTGAAGGCATGATCTATTCTAGTCTGGGTTCCACAATCTAATTACTTTGTGACACTGAAGAAGTCAATTAAGCGCTTAGAGTACAGCTTTCTCATCTAAAAAGGGAATAATAATACCTATATACCCAGAGGGTTATCATAAAACTTAAGTGAAGTAAATTAGGTCAAAGTGCTACATGAGATTGGCAGAGTTCCACATAAATAAATGTACTTTCTCTGCTACCAAATACTAGTGCTCAATTTGTTCAAGTAATTTAGCAAGAATTTACAAAACAATGACCAAAAGTATGTGACCAACACAAAAAGAAACCAAAGTCACTACAAATGAGAAAAATTCTGTTAAAACAACTCTACTCTCAATAAAGTGTCTTTCAAAGGAGGAGGAGATTGCAATTAGTAAGTGATAAAGTGCAAGGAATTTCCTGTTGTGCTTTCCCCAACAATTTAAAAGACATATCTTAGGTATGGTTTTGCATTTTTGTTAGTCAATTATGAATTCAAGTAGCTATAGAATCTTGTAAGTTATTATAGATCACTAGATATTTATAGATTTCCCAGAGGCTTTTCTTTTATTGGCTTTTTTTTGTATACCAGTCTTTTGGAGGATATAAAGGCAATAATAGTTAAGTATGAAATTCTTTGAATTGTCTATGAATGTACCCTTAAGTCATAAAATAAAAATAAACAGAAAATTTCAAAATTTCATCAGGAGAAACAATTTATAAAAGCAGTGAAGTGGGTAAACTTAATTAAGAAAAATAAACATTAACAACAGTAAAATTCTGAACTGAATTGAAAAACATTTCTTCTGTAAGATTGTTGAAGGAGGCAACATGGAAGGTAGGTCATATTTAATGATTCCATTAGCATGCTTCAGTTTATGGTTTTTTCTTGTACAGATTTGATTATCACAACAAATTAAGTAGATATAAAGGTATTAATTTTCCCATTCACTTATGAAAAACTAGATACAGAAAAATTAAGTAGCTTCCCCAGGTCCACAGCACTGTTAAGTATTGAAAGTAGTTACTGAACCTATTTATCTAGCTCCAGTATACACTGTCTAAATCAATATTATAATAGATCATTGATAACAGGATATTAACCCAGGGAAATGTCCTGAGATGAGGTCCTGAGCTCCTGCACAGGTTTCACCCCACAAGGCCTACCCTGTCTTTAGAACAAGGTATTTTAATTCACTCCAGAGATCTGTGAGATGGTCATTATAAACAAACACAAACTAATCTCTGAATTGTCAAGTTGTTCTGGGTACATAGCAGGCCTCTGGCAATGTACCATTTGGACAAATGTCGCAATTGTCCTGTGTCCTTGCCTAGACTGCACATTCTTCCCAGCCTGTGCCATGATCAGCAATGCTCATAGAGGGCTAGTGAGAACACAGACTGCTCTCATTCAGTTAGCTGGATAATACCTGTGAATTGCCATTCCTACCAAGTTTTCAAACTCTCCCTGTTGCTGACCTGGGGACCATGCTGTGAGAGAAAGACTAAGCAAAAGGGTGATTATCTCTCTTATTTCGGGTTCACTGAAAAGGATTCTATCTTCAAAATGCAGTAATTGTTACATAAGAAATTAATCACTGCATTCAGCAATAGAGGGAAGACCACTGTTACCCCTATCCCCCAATCTTTCTGTGTAACCTTACCTGATTTCTGGGAGGGGTCCTTGGTAGGTAATAAAAGGATTGCCTGAGGGGCAGGAAGGGGATTCAGAGGGGATTAAAGGATTGATTGAGAGAGATTCAGCAGGGGAGATGGAGGAGGAAACAGCGGGAGGAGACATGGCAAAAAGAGGTTGAGATGACTGGGCAGCTGAAGAGAGCATGCTTAAATAGGTTTAAGATTATAAGCCACACATGTTGACCAGGGCTTTATTAAAGTTGATGTCTCATGAAACCTGACTGTCTGTGGATTATTTTCCTCATTGCTACCCTGAATCCTCAGACCAGCCGGTTGGAAGGAAAAGGGTTGCAGACGCATTGGGCCGGCAGAGAAAGGCCTCTCACCCTGGATCCATCTCACCATTATCCATCATCTAGCCCCATCCATGACTCCATAATTTGTTTTTCTACAGGCCACATCTCCTCAAAGACAGTCCTCTGTCTGATAACTCCTCATACAGCATATAATCCATAAGTCTGGGTAGCTAAGCCATCCTGCCACTGTCCCAAGAACTAGGCAGACATTGATGATCAAAGAAAGGGGCCTTGCCTTCAAAAAGTTTACAACTTCATGGGCAAAAGCATAAAGGATAAAAGAGCACAATAAGGAGATGGGTTGGAGTAATGGAGGAAGTTCCCTCTGGAAGATGGTCACAGAGACCTGCAGGGCAGGCAGTGCACCGTGTGGAGCATACTAAGAGGAAACAGTTTCAGAAAGAGAAATTCAGCAGATACAAAGGTTCTGAGGTGGGAAACAAGATTGGTATGCTTAAGGAATGGCAATATTAAAACACTACATTTTCAATTACATTTAAATGAGGGATTCTCTGACTATTCTCACTGATGAGTATGCAAATTTCAGGATATAGGGAAGAAATAGAGAGAGCTCTCACTCATACTCAACATGCAGAGAATTTCTCTCCTATTTGGCATTATAATATTTTAAGAACCCCAATCTCATGGCAGGGATGGGGCTCCTGTTGGGAGTGTATGTGCCTCATGCATAAGGCTCTTTGTTCAATCCCCAGCATTGCATGGCCCTATAGCACTTCAATATATGACCTTGGTGTACCCCAAACACAGCTAGGTGTGACCCTAACAGCAGTGGCAACAACAAAATCAAATTTCACATCACTGTAAGGATATCTCAATCCACAAATCAGTCTCTTTTACTATTTTTTTTTCATCTCGGTAATGCTTTCAATTTCGACTAGCCCATGATTTTCATCATATAACTAAATTTGCTCTGTCAGAGAAATCATAGTCTCCACAATCAAATCGTTTCAAACAACTTTCAGGTTATATTTTTAGAGGTATTTTATCAAATGGATTACAAATTGTCTTGATTTGTAGTTGTTGTAGGATTCATGATAACATGTACTTTCTTGATTGGACAATCTTAAGCAGAGACATCTAGGTTTATATTCATTTCTTTATAGACACCAATGAAACCTATTTTAAATATGTGTCCTTAGTACAATCTCACTTTCTGTAAGTTCAAAGCTATTAGAAGGGTGGTAATATTGTCTCATTCCTTTTATCCTTTTGAAGTTTGTTCTAGAACAGATCAAGTTTATTATGTAGTTATTTATCATAATTTTCTATTCTAAAAGTTTATACCTTTCTATTTTTAATCATATAGCCCATTTTCTATCAAAAATATAGTTTTAAATGCTACAATTAAGATTTATAAGAATAGGGGCCAGAGCAGTGGCTCAAGTGGTAGGGCATCTGCCTTGCTTGTTCTCACCTAGAACGGACTGCAGTTCGATTCCCTGGTGTCCCATATGGTCCTCCAAGCCAGGAGCAATTTTTGAGTGCATAGCCAGGAATAACCACTGAGCAACACCAGGTGTGGTAACCCAAATAAAGATTTATAAGAATAACTGTCAAATCACATGCACAAACCTCACCCCCCAGCAATGTAATGTTATCAGTAAGATTTTATAGTATGATATAAAGGCAAGTGCCACTGCATGTTTATATATAATGCAGCTAAGGACCAGGAAAATGGTGCAAGGATTTAGGAGCATGTTTTAATGTGCTGGTCCTGGTTAAATCCTTGATACCATATAATCCACTGAGCATTAACACGTGCTTCTCGGTGGGAAATTTGGGGTCTAGAAGCTCCATGAGGTAGGCCCAGGTCACCCCAGAACTGACGTATATGAGCAGCACTACATCTAATACCACATCCTTGGAATCTAGCACTTAATTACATACCCAGTTGATTGAGAATTACCATTAGAGACTATCTGTGTGTCCTGAGCATTAGTTAGGAGATGTCCCTCACCAAAATATAGCATACGTGGGGGACTGAACTCATGGCCAGAAACTTAAACATATCTGTGAGACTTCAATTGGTCTTTGTAAATTGAGTGGTGACCAGTATTTTCTGCTTGGAAAACAACTTTGGTGTAAAAGTGTTTAGTGTAGGTGTATTCTAAGAATATCATATGGTTTGTGCAATATTGAGTTACATGGGAAAGAAACTTTATCTTTGTGAGGGAAGGGTTTGACTCATACCCATGGGAGACCATACATGATGCAGGGAAGATATAGGATCAGCTATATGCAAAGCAAATGCCTTAAGCTTTATATTATCTCTATAGCCTAAGGAAGAAGTCTTTAGTTTCATACTTTAGAATAGATAATTTACTGAAAAAAATATTACAGTACACATAGAACTAATGATTTTCTCTTGTAATAATAATAATAATATTTAGAAATAATAATAACTCTACAGAAAGTTAAAAATGGCAGTAGGGTGCATGTATCCTTACCACAGTTTATACCATGGTTGCATGGTACCTGATGACAATATACTACCAAAAGCAGAAATCTATTATGTTTAGTATCTGTGTGTATAGTTTGATGCCACACTACCACATGAAGACATTCCAGTAACCATCATTGAAGTCCAGATACAATACTATTCCAATCCTATGGAAATCTACCGATATAAGATTTGACTAGTTTGAATAATACAGTTGTAATTAAGTAATGATATAAATTTGCTTTATCAAATATAATGAAGCTGTTATTAATGCACATTTCTTTTCTGTATGAGGTTTCATCCTATTGCTCTAAGATTAATATTTTAAAGATAAAAAATTGAAGATTTATTAAAGAGATTAAACATACCTGATACTAGGGCGTGTGCCTTCTAAAAAATACATACAATAGGTTTTGGGGAAATTTATTTTTAATTATTTTATTAAAAATATTTAAACTCCACAGGAAAAAGAGACTTTCATTTGCTTGGAGGGGGGGGTATTGTAGACTGGTTCAGACTTTCTGGAAAACAATATGTACATTTCTAAAAAATATCTAGGAATTGAATATTCATTTGACCCAGCAACTTCATTCCTTGGAAGATACCCTAAGGGCCTGAAAACAAAATGAATCACCTTGAAAATACATTTTCAAGGAACATACATGAATATGTTCCCTGCAGCATGATACATAAGAACCAAAATATGGATACAACCAAAGTGTCCAAGAATAAATGACTGGATAATGAAACTATGGTACTTATGCACAATGAAATATTGCTCATCCATAAATAAAGATAAAAGTATACAATTTGCTATTACATGGAAGAACTTGGACAGTATCATGCTAAGTAGAGTTTAGTCATTAGTAAAAGGGAGAGAGAGACTGACACAGAATGATCTCTCTAATTTGCAGGCTATAAAAATATATGATAGTGAAATAATGAATACCCAAAGATAATGGAGACAAAGAACATGAGAACTGGTTATTCAGTAGGAAACATGCCTACTTGAACTTGAGAAACTTGGGGGAGAGGACAGGAAAAGGGCAACATCTATGGTGGAGGGAAGTGTTCAACCTGGAGGAGGAAGTTGTTCTGAAAAATGGTAGTATGTGTGAAATCCTAAGAACAACAGTAATGTAATCCATAGAGCAAACATATATATATATATATATATACATATATATATATATATATATATATATAAATGCTTCTCCTAGAAACAGTTGGTATGCAAATGGAGGTAAGGGAGGCATTGTTGGAGGATGTGAACATTGGTGAAGGAATTGGTCTTGAAACCCAATCAAAATAATTTTTTAATTTTGTGATGACTAAATTAAAAATTAATTAAAATTTTTGAAATAATTTAACCCCTGAGATTGGAAGAAAATATTTGCCAACTGTTCATGTGATAAAAGTTCACATCGAAGATATAAAGTACTGGAAGAACATTACATGTAAAAGACAAATAATCCTGTCAAAAACATGAAATAAAGAGATGAACAAAAACTTCCTCAAAGAGCAAATACAAGTGGCCAAAGACTACATGAAAAATTGCTCTTCTTCATTAATCATTAGGAAAATGCATATCAAAACAACAATGAGATATCACACATTAAAAAGGGGGGGTGTTCTTTACATGACTGAAATCCAACTACAATCATATTTGTAATCGAGGTGCTTAAATAAAGATATTAATTTTAAAAATTACAGTATCAGTATGGATGCAGAAATAAAGACACCCTCATTGACTGCTGGTGGCAGTGTCAACTGGCTCAACCTTTTTAGATAACAATTTGGACATTCCTTAGTAAATTTGGAGCTTTCATACAACTCAGATATTCCTCGCCTTATAATGAACCCTCAACAGCCCACAAATAACAATGCAGAAAAGACATCTACACTCTTATGCTCATTACAGCATTATTCATAATAGCCTAAATCTGGAAACAACCCACTGTCTAAAAACAGATAACTAGGTAAATAAGCTATAGTTACATATATACAATGGAAGAAAATATAGTACATATACAGTTATGGTCATTCATATGGAATGAGATGGAGTCATATAATTAGATGCTATGTGGATGGAACTGGAATGTATCTCATGCTGAATAAAACTAGTCAGAGAGAGAGGAACAGACACAGTATCACTCACATGCATAATAAAAGAAGAATAGTAAGGGAATAAACTATATCCAAATAGAAGCAACCACCGTGAAGAGAATGGAGTACTGAAAGAAGGTATCAAGTACCTACAAAAAGAGGAAGACAGAGGAGGCTAACTCAGGACAGTGATGAAAATAAGTGGACACTGGTAAAGGGACTAGTATTGTAACATTGCATGACTGAAATTATGATTCAGTCACATTATGACTCTGTCATAAATAACTTGGTAATTCTTAACTCAAAGTAATTCATTTTAAAGAAATGAGAATATGTGTAATACTCGAGGTATCATGATTATAACAGTATTAATATTTGTGGCATTGCTCCACAAAGTTAATGCACCCAACCACCAAAATTCTTAATGCTCTCCGTTAGTATAATTTTTTGTTGTTGGTGGTGGTGGTGGTGGTTTTTGGGTCAAACCCGATGGTGCTCAGAATTTACTCCTGACTCTGTGCTCAGAAATTGCTCCTGGCAGGCTTGAGGGACCATATGGGATGCCGGGATTTGAACCACTGAACTTCTGCATGCTAGGCAACCACCTTACCTCCATGCTATCTCTCCAGCCCTGCTAGTATACTTTTGTTACTTTTAAATCCACTCATCATCCATTCTCTGCTTTGTAATTTGTATTGTATCCAAGACCCAAGAATTTATCATCATACAATACTATCTATTCTCCTGCTTTGTAATATGTATTCTTTTATATTTTCATTTCCCTCCTTTTCAAGAATTTCCTTATTTTTTAATTCACCTTTAGACATGCTAGTGATTAATTCTCTTAAATTTTGCTTTTGAAAATATTTTTCTCCTTTTAATCTTTTTTGTCATTGGTCTTCAAAGTGGTGCTCAATGGAACCAAGAAACTAGTCCCAACTATTCTCAGACACCTAGGATGTTTGGTTGATTCTAGGAAATGAAGATGAATTCTTTGGGTAACTTTGTTGTGCCAGGGACCACCATAGCTTCCCTGGCAGTATTTAGGGCTTCCAAGGGATACATGGGCCTCAGATATACAACTCATTAAAACCAAGGAATATGTGATTCCAGGGATTGAATTCAGGTTAGGTGCATGTAAGACACATGCCAAAATAACCTATAATAACTATTGTATTACTCTCTTGTCATTCCCAAAAATAAGGACAATGAATAAAAGTTTGTGGACTGACAGTTCTTTCTTTAGCACTTGAGAAAATTCTTATACTTCCCTCTAGACTCCATCATTTCTGATAAGAAATCTACTATAAATTATGCTTCCCTTCTAGGAAAAGTGTCATTCCTCTCATTGTTTGCAGAATTTAAATCTTTAGATTTGTGAAGTTTGAATCATTCTTAGATTGGATTGTTAAAGTTTATATTATTTGGGATTCTCTTAGCTTTGTGAAATTCTGTTTATGCCTTTTGCAACATTTAAGAAATCTGCTATCTATATTTTTTATTTCTTCCTTCCTTTTCTTTTTCTTTTCTTGTTCTGGGTCACACTTACTCTCTCAGAATCTCAGAATTTAGTCCCGAATCTCTGCAGAGGAGTCTTCTGGTAGCATTTATGGGAACATATGTAGTAATCGGAATTAAATTGGGGTTAGCCACATGCATGACAAATGGCCTTACTTCCAGCATTATCTCTAGTCTTTTTAAATACTTTTCAACTCTACAGTCTTTTTTCTTTATTAGGCCACTGGTAATAAAAGTCATAACATATCACAGATCCCTGGAGGGATTTAGGAAAATTTAGGATTTAGGAAAATACCATTTATGAATCCAGTAGTGGGTAGAAGGAAGGGGTTCTGCTCTTTTATATTCCCCCCCCTTTCAGTCTATCATACTTCTGTGGTCCACATTGGTCAATTTCTTTTGTTCTCTCTTCTAATTCATTGGTTTGCTCCTATTACGTCTTTATTCTTTGCTGTATACATCATCTATTGCATCCCACTTAGGAAGGGCATACATCAGACGTGCTTTTTAGCCTTCTTAGGTGTAGTGCTCTCCTAAAAATGAATTATTTGCCAAAAAGGCCCGCTTAGAGTAGTCAAAATCAGTTGACCCTTTTGTGTGGATTGTTTGGCTATAATTCCAAACATGGCTGTGATAATGCTCTCTCTCTCTCTTTATTTTTGACCATTATTAGAAATCAGGCTTTTCCTCAAAGAAAATACAGTACAGTAAAACTGCCAAAAGTCTCCCATTGGCTAGTCTACTTTGTCAATCTTACTTCTTGCATCTCTTTGGCACCAGTAACTTGTTTATTCCTAAGCCTACCGTTTGATAGTAACAATAATCTCCGGTTCCCCAAAAATCTATTTTTCCAACAAACAGATAAACTTTCCCCTCTCTCTTCTTGGTTCCTTGTTAAACTGGTTTCTCTGTTTACCCCAAAACATCTCCACCTCCAATCTCCAGCAAAATTCTTTCTCACCTATAGGAAGGTCATGTTGATATCTAATTCTAGGCTTGTTTCCCATTGTTCTGCTCTCCTGCTCTTTGTCTCCCCTGACAGCACCCTACATTCCAGTCCCTACGCTTATAAAGGTATCTCCTGAAAAAAAATTGTCATTCGTTCCTTTGGCAATGAACCCCATGCATTCTTGTGTGGTCTCATTTATTTCATTTCATATTTCATAATTCATATTTCATATTCATCCGCTTTGCGCACCCGCGTAATTTCTCAGTGAGGAAATATTTACCCACTATGGTTGCTTAGGGACCTTTATAGGTCCGCAGCAATCATCCACCAATATTTTTTTATTTTTGGTTTTGGGTAACATCCGGTGACGCTCAGGAATTACTCATGGCTATGCACTCAGAAATTGCTCCTGACTTTGGGGGACCATATGGGGATTGAACCCATGTCCCTCCTGGATCAGCCATGTGCAAGGCAAATGCCCTACCACTGTGCTATCACTCTGGCCCTTATTTTTTAAATTAAAGATATTATGCTTTTCTCTTCTAAGATTACTGTTTTGTTTTACTTTATATATTCTTTTTGCTACTGGAACTTTACATAGTTTCCTTTGTTTCAAGAATCCTTCACATATTTAACCATCATCATGTCTGAAATCTGTACTGAGGACATAACAAAACACCATTTATAATTATAGTATCCTCCTAACCCTCTAGTCTGAACACTGTCAATAACCCTGATTCTTGGACATTTGCAGTCCTCTTAAAATAAGGATAATAAAAGCTATCCTTCATCATCTATTCATTGGTTTGAGGTTCTGAATTTAAATTTAAAACAGCTATAGGAGTAGACAGTATTAATGCTATCACCATTACATGCTCTGTATCCTGTATAGTTGATATACTAAAGCATATTACTACAATTATCTGATAATTGAAGACAAAATGAAAAACCACTAACCCTCTCAACAAAATACAGGAAATCCTACCTCTCAGCAACTGGTTTGGCAATATTTTCAAAAATGATGTCTTGGTTTGCATCTTGATCAAAAATTTTTTGAAATCTGGAAATGTTGAAAACAGTAATTACTTAAAAGTTGAAACATCAAACACTATTGGGTTAATGTTTTTTTCCCTAAAAGCTTCATAAATTACCCTTTAAATACATCACCAAACTTATCTAACTCAACACAATGTTTTCCCTGTAGTCTCAACCACACTCCACTGTTATAGCCCTGAATACAAATGGTGGGTAAACAGTATTGTTTTGACAAGACCTGCACAATAAATCCCTCTGAAACATGGCAGCAGCTTTGAACCAAATTATTAACTGTGTGTTCTTTTAGCTCTCAAGAGGGACATTGCCTGTAATTGGCACCAAATTCAAATCTAGATAAGTGTGTGGAATGTAAACCTAAGAACAGGATGTAAGCAGCCAATGAACTTATGATGTTTGACCTATAATGAAGAAAAACAGCTGAGAGATGTGTGCTCATTGAACTTAGTGTTAACTCTCTTTTCTTTTTCTCTTTCTTCTTTCTTTCCTTCTCTTTTCTTTTTTCTCTCTTTCTTTCTTTCTCCCTTTCTCTCTCTTTCTTTCTTTCTTTCTTTTTTTGGGCCACATGCAGTGACTCTCAGGGGTCACTCCTGGTTCTCAGGGGTTACTCCTTGCTATGCACTCAGAACTTGCTTCTGACTAGGGGGACCATATAGGACACCAGGGAATGGAACCAGGTCTGTCCATTATCTGCCGCATTCAAGGCAAACGCCCAACAGCTGTGCTATCACTCCAGCCCCAGTGTTAACATTTTTTAACTGGTTTGTTTTCCATTAAATAAATACTATAACTTAGTACCAGACAATTCTCAGATGTTTTATTTTTCATTTTGATGACCATGAGTCAAAAGTAGCTAAGACAGACCTGTCCTGCAAAGAGAAGTATTCATCAAATTGGCAAGACTAGGGAGTGGGAAGAAGGAATAGTGTTCATTTCACTCTTGTTGCAAAGGAACCCTGATTTAAGTTAATACAGAATCATAATGGAATCCCTGGGGCTACAGAAATGGATCCTATTCAGACCCGCTATAAATAAGTTACTACCAGCAAGTGTGAGATGCTTGGAAACATCAAAAATTTGTATAGACTTTTTCTCAAGTTCACTTTAAACTTAGTATCTATTGACTTCTTCTCACTTTGCTTCCTGGTTTCCTTCTCTGACTAAATGACAAGTCCATAATTCTAAATACTTCATACTTTGCATGTGAAAGTTCTGAGTTCCATCACCTATCAGTTGTGGCACATGATCTGCCAAGCACTGCAATCTCCAAGCATTGATTCAGAAGTAATCTAAAAGAACTAACAATAGGGGCCCGGGAGATAGCATGGAGGTAAGGCGTTTGCCTTTCATGCAAAAGGTCATCGGTTCGAATCCCGGTGCCCCATATGGTCCCCCGTGCCTGCCAGGAGCAATTTCTGAGCATTGGCGCCAGGAGTAACCCCTGAGCACTGCTGGGAGTGACCCAAAAAACCAAAAAAAAAAAAAAAAAAAAGAACTAACAATAGCTCCTCCAACTTCTTGAAAAATGTATCAGGGAAAGGGAGAGGGAGAGGGATACAGAGAGATAGAGATAGAGTCAAAGAAGAGAGAAAGAGAGGAGAGACAGAAAGGAGAGTCAGAGAAGAGAGAAACAGAAGAGACAAAAGAAGAGAGAGAGAAAGAGAGAGAGAAAGAGAGAGAAGAGAGAGAATAAACAAGATAAAAATATGTTTGGAACATCCTAAGCAGATTTCAAGGTGCTTAGGGTCTATGTGTTAGCCCATGCAAGTGAATTATGTACACATCCAATTAAAGCAGAAACTACACAAAACGTAAGGCTGTTTTTACATTTGAGAAGCGTAACAGAATATTTATAGCTGGGTTAAAAACATAAAAGGAATTAAATTCATTTTTTAATTAGTATTAACTTCAAAGACCCCTAAAAGTGTTCTTTGAAAGTGAAAGTGAACAAAATACAAAATGTGATTGAAAGGCACCGTCACTTTTATTTCAATGGCAAGACACTAATATTTATCAAGTGAACCCAGAACATGCCTCATATCCCTATGGATCTTAATACTAACATAAGATAGAGAGGTTGGTAATGCTGAGATCTCTTCAAAGCACTGCATGTTATACTGCCTGAGCACAATTTTAGAAATAATCACTTTTGAGAATGATGACAGTGATAAGTCTGATTTTCCAAGTCAGTAAGAATTGACTGAATCAATTAGCTGTTCTTATCCCTTTTCCTTAAATAATAGAAATTCTATATACCACCATGTATACTAAAAAGAGGGCAAGAATTTCAATAGCTACAATTGGTATCAAATTAAATATATCATAATCCCCCCAAATTTTATATTATATAATACATATATAATAATCAGTAAAAGTATCATAATCTTAAAAAAATCCTTGTTTTTTTTACCTTTTATAAGTTCTTAGAAGAATAATTACATTTAAGAAAATCAATTTGGGGCCGGGCGGTAGCGCTGGAGGTAAGGTGCTTGCCTTGCCTGCGCTAGCTTAGGACAGACCACGGTTTGATCCCCTGGTTTCCCATAGGGTCCCCCAAGCCAGGAGCGACTTCTGAGTACATAGCCAGGAGTAACCCCTGAGCATCACTGGGTGTGGCCAAAAACCAAAAAAAAAAAGAGAGAGAGAGAGAGAGAAAAGAAAAGAAAGAAACTCAACCTAATTTTTAACAAATAAAGAAGTTTAAAATAGATAATGATGGCTCCAATCAGTAACATGCCTTAAGGTTTCCTGATTGTTTGTTCATTAATCGAAAATTTGTATAGACTTTTTCTCAAGTTCACTTTTTTTTTTCTTCTGGTTTTGGGTCACACCCAGCAGCACTCAGGGATTACTCCTGGCTCCAGGCTCAGAAATAGCTCCTGGCAGCCTCGGGGGACCATATGGGATGCCTGGATTTGAACCAGGACCTTCTGCATACAAGGCAAACGCTTTACTTCTATGCTATGATCCCATATCAATTGACCTCTTCTCACTATGCTTCCTGGTTTCCCATTCTGACTAAATGACAACTCCCTAATTCCAAATACTTTGTCCAAATACTTTATGGTATCCTTGACTCTTCTCTTTCCATTACACCCTTATCCAACCCATTAGCAGGTCTGTCAGCTCTAAGCTTTAAAATATAGCTAGAATTCAACGAGTTCTCAACATTTCCACTTGCTACTACCATAAATTTCCATAATTTCCTGACTGGTGTCCATAGCAAAAGTCTGCCTGGTCTCCCCTGCTTTTAACAGGCTATTTTCCATATGTCAGCAAGAATTACACTGCAAAATATAAATGAAATAATTTAAATTGTCTATTCAAAACCCTCTCAGATCTCCCAAATGACTTCCAGGTAAGTTTATAATTTACTACCCCAAAACCTTACAATAAGTTTTAAGGTTCCATTTATCTGGCCACTCTATAAACCATTGATCTATCATCTAGCCTTGCTCCCTTGCTAGTTCTTCTCCAATTAAGAAAATCTTTTTATTTTCCTCCAACATGACAGGTACCTCCTTCCCTTCCCTTGCTCAGGTACATCACTCTATTTCCTGGAGCATTGTTTCCTCACTTCCTCATGTCTTTGCTCAAATTTCTATAATGCCATCATAGGCATCCTTGTGAAACACTAGCCATCACTCCCCTTTATGGTCTCAGTAAGCTCCCCTCACTCACTATACTATATTATCTTATATTCTTCCCAATACAGAGATATGTCTAATATGTATTTTACTTTTTTATATACTTGCCAACTCCTCCCACAGAAATGGAAGCACCCCAAGAGAAAGAACCTGGTAGCATTCACTGTATTTTACTAACACAGTATACAGCCATGTTTAGTAAATATGATTTAATAAGTTTTCTTAGAAGAAAGGTATCTTTTTTTCATTTAAACTTTATTCATCAACTTTATTGATTGACTGCTTGTCCTTTGAGCCACACCCAGTGGCACTCAGGGGTCACTCCTGTCTCTATACTCAGAAATCACCCCTGGCAGCCTGGGGGAACATATGGGATGCTGGAAATCGAACCTAGTTCCTCTCGGGTCCACCACATGCAATGCGGACACTACTGCTGTGCTCTCTCCGGCCCCAAGAAGAAAATTCTTTAAAATGTTCAAATATTTAATAACTTAAAGACTTTATCTTTTTATTTGAAACCAATGTCTGGTAATTTCTAATTCAGAGGTTTAGAAAAGTTATTGAAAGTTTTAAAAATAAACATATTGAACTGGTATAAGACTCAAGTAGTAGAACACATATCCAGCACATGTGAGATAAATTCAATCTCCATGCATTGCTAATCCACCACTTGGCCAGAACATCACCAGGTGTATCCCTTCTATAAAATAAATAAACCAGAACAGGGAGATAACTCAAAGGCTCAGAGAGCATGATTTGCATGCAGGATCCCTGAGTTTAATGTACATCACTAGGGAAAGCCCCAAAACACTGCCTTGGGAACAGTTTCTCAACAACATTTAATGTGCCTGCCCTCCAATATATTTTTAAGTAATAACAAAGTAAGCCAGTACCATATTTTTTTTTGGTTTTTTTTTTTTTGGGGGGGGGGTCACACCCGGCAGCGCTCAGGGGTTACTCCTGGCTCCATGCTCAGAAATTGCTCCTGGCAAGCACGGGGGACCATATGGGGCACCGGGATTCGAACTGATGACCTTTTGCATGAAAGGCAAATGCCTTACCTCCATGCTATCTCCCGGGCCCCAGTACCATATTTTCTAGAATAATAAGTTTTGGTACACTTATGTGTCTAGAGTATGTGTAAAATTCTTTGGAAAGGATCAATAAAGACATGATGCTGAATAAGACATTTTTGCACATTGGGCACTATAGAGAATCCTGCCTAGGCCAGCCCTCATGAAATCAGAGAAATTAAAGCATGCAACACACACTTTCTTGTTGGGGAGGGGGAGTGCATACTAGGAATCACTCCGAACACTACACTTAAACATCACTACTCTAGACGTTGCTAAGGAGTGTATAGAATACTGGGGAGCAAACCCAGGTTGGACATGTGCAAGGCAAGCACTCTGCCTGCTATGCTATTTCTCTAGCCCCAGCATGTATATATCACACTTATCTCAGTGGGAGAAAGGCCCCTACTCTAGGAAAGTAAATCAGGTAGGACAAAGGCACTCTAAAAGAGGAAGTAAAAAACAGCAGGAAATCAAAAAGAAAAGCTAAGGGCCACCTTACTCTGTAAGCAAGTGCTTGGAAACCTGCTAATACTAGTAAGAGTATTCTCATAAGACAAAGGCAAAGAATAAAAACAAACAAAACAAAAAACCTTGGTGAGACAAAAGTACCAATAACAAGGGGCTGGAATAATAGCGTAGCAGGGATGGCATTTGCTTTGCACAGGATCCACCCAGGTTGGGTTCCCTATACCTATAGGGTCTCTGCAGCCTGCTAGGAATAATTTCTAAGTGTAGAGCCAGGAGTAACTAATCCCTGAGCACTGCTGGTATAGCCCAAAAGCAAAGCACAGATAAATAAAAAGTAATATGTCAATCACAAGAGTAAAGAAAAAAAGAGAGGGAATGTCCTAAAAGTATCAATCAATCAGGGAGAATTTTATTCAAAGGGAAAGGGAAGGAATAGTCCTCAGAGCCACTGAAAACCAGTATGGAGAAAAAGATAAGAGAACAATTAGAGTGCCTCCAGAAAAAACCCAGGAATCTTCTACCACAGTTTAGGCTAGCAATTAAAAGTAGGTTAAAATGGGCTTCACTTATCACAAAGAGTGGTGAGTATAGTTAGAGAAATAACTACAATGACAACTACCATGACAATGGTAGTGAGTGAGAGAAATAGAATGCCTATCTGGAATACAGGCAAGGGTGGGGGAAGGAGGAGTTGGGAGATAATTGGTGGTAGGAATGTTGCACTAGTGAAGTGGGGTTCTTTTTTATAACTAAAATCCAACTACAAATGTGTGTAATCATGGAGTTTAAACAAAGATACTTATATAAATTAATATAAAATAAATTTAAAAATATTAAAGTTGTCTTCAAATACTCCAAAATTCAAAAGGATGATTACAGAAAATATCATAATCTAAAATTAGAGAATAAAGACAGCATAACATAGCCATAATCAACAAAATTCAAAGCTAATAGATTAGGGCCACAGGTGTCTATTACTTTTCTACTGATTCATACTATTTTTCAATGTTCCAAAGAAATACAATGCAGTCTAAAAATGAACTTCTATACTCTGTTTCTAGTAACCACATATGTCCTAAAGCAAACCAAGAATGAATTAAAATCTTTAATATATTTAATCTAATAAATTCCAAACTTTAACATTTAGTACATATTCAACATAAAAACTTTCTTGAGATATTTTATATTTTTTTACCATGCTAAGTCTTTAAAAGTACCTAGTAATTTTACTCTTAAGCAATTACATTAATAACTGTTATCACATTTAAACACTTAAGAGCTACATGTGGCTAGTGGTATTATATAACTTTTGTACATAGTCTATTATATACTAACCTATATATCCAGTAATGCTGGTAAAACAGATACAGACTTTCTTTTTGAGTTCTAAATATTCTTTATGTTATAAAGATAGGTTGCTTATCAGTAATTTGGGGGGGGGGTCACACCCAGCCGCGCTCAGGGGTTACTCCTGGTTCTATGCTCAGAAATAGCACCTGGCAGGCTCAGGGGACCAATGGGATGCCAGGATTTGAACCACCATCCTTTCACATGCAAAGCAAATGCCCTACTCTCCATGCTATCTCTCCGGCCCATATCAGTAAATTTTATCTTTAATAAACCTTAGTCAAGCATTGAACCTCTCAAAGTGCTAACCCTTCTTGGGTCAAGGAGGAAAAGGAAAATATTGGATAAAAGAGGGCAGCAAAAAAAAAAAAAAAGGCTAAAATT
>PVKC010002113.1:0-26838 GCA_004027635.1 Crocidura indochinensis | reverse complement strand
AGGGCGACCGCAAATGAATACAAAATGATAAAAATGAAACTCAAACTAAAACCAGGCTATTATAATATGCATTATAATGGTATAAAATTGTGCTTTTAAGATAAAAAGTCATAGCTGAGCATAATTTGGGTAATTTTCCTCTTTGAACTATGTGCAAATCCAATCAAATAAATGGGATTGAACAAGAGGTAAAACCAAAATCAATGTTCTCTCAAAGAACAGATTATCTTTGAATGATCTAATGTTTAAATTTCAGAATTTGTCTGTCTTTGTTGTTGAGAAATTAATAGTCCTGAAAAAATATATCATCTAAGGATTGCTTTGGAATTATGTACAAAAAAATCAACATTTTACTGCAACCAACAAGCATTACTGCGCATTTACAAAAAGCTAGATACAGAGATCAAAGGACTAGTTTTGAGACTTCTCAGAAAGCTTGCAAGAATACTCTAATTCAAATTATGTTCAAAGAAGCCCAGGTTTCCATATCAAATGTCCAAGCATTTGATAAAAGACATGTGGTTTCAAAAGACACATGTAATTCATGTCTTTGATGTCATTTTCAAGGTCTTCTTCCCAGTTTAGCTACTAATTAGCAAATGACCTGGGAGCAATCACTTAACCTCTCTTAACTGATATGGAAATAGAGTTTTATTCAACCTCTTTATCACTGTGAATTCTTGGATGCTCTTCTTGCTAACCTACTCCTTTATTTATGGGCAAGGATAATTGAGAGTCAAGCCTATAAAGAGGACATGTGGAGTAAAGAAATGTGTAAGATTTGGAGTCCAAAGACTTGGTTCCAACACTGAGCTCAATTTCCCAGCTGTGTGACTAGCCATCACTTTAAGACCCTCAGGTTTTTTTCAACATAAAATGAGAAAAACAGAACTGTTCCCGTATAAGATTGTTGTGAGGATCAACTGATGTCACGGAAATGGAAGTATTTTGTAATGCCCCATAAAAACACATTAGTCATTTGACTTGGAGATTTTTTTTTTAAAGCTTTGTCTTTCAGCAGTAAATAAAATTATTTCTAATGGCCAATACTTCCCATGTAAGACCATTTAGATGCTTGATTTGGGATAAAGCATCACATTCCTAAATAAGTACAAGTCTACCTAAATCTAAAGTCTGAATAAATTTCCTGAATAATTAAAAAAAAATAAAATAAAAGTTATGGCATTGGAGAGTCAGTACAGGTGCTTGTCTTGCATTCTATATAAACTAAATTGAATTCCTAGAACTGTATGCATTCTTTTGAGTACCACAAAGATAAATGGTTATAGAGCCAGGAATAAATACTGAGCAACACTGGGTATTTTAATTTGAAGGTGGTGGCTCCCAATATTTAAAAACATTTAATAAAAATTATATCATGTGGGGAATCACACTAAAAAAGTTAATGGGGGGCAGAGTGATGACGCAAGCTGTAAGGCATCTGTTTGCCTTGCCTGCACTAGTCTAGGATGGACCGTGATTCCATCCCCCGATATTTCATTTGGTCCCCTAAGCCCTAAGCCAGAAGGAATTTCTGAGCGCATAGCCAGGAGTAACCTCTGAGCCCAAAAAACAAAAGAAAAAGTTAATGGCTACAAAGGTTTCACTCAAATGAAAGTCAGGCATGAGACAGGCAGCACATGGGAATGAAGGTCCCACCAAGTCTGCAATTTTGTAATGTAATGCTCACTGCTTAGAAGGAAGAACTATGAACTAAGGGAGAAAGTGCCACCACTCTAATGAAGCTATTCTCTGAGGCATTAGAAAAGTTCCTTAAATCCAGAAAATTAATTTAGTCTAATATGTTGACTTTCCATCTTTGGTAAAAAAATAATATTTACTATTTGAGATAGGCTTGCTGTTTTAGACTAGAAGATAGCTAGAGTGAATACAAAAATGAATGTGAAAATGTTAAAGAATGTGCAAGGAACTATACAAGTGAAAAACAATTTATATTATCCCCAAAGCTATTTAAATTAAGCTAATTAAAATACCTAAGGTACCTCCTAATTTATTAATGGACAAAATATTATCATGTAAAATATACCACTTAAGGAATAAAATTAATGAAGTAAGGAAGCTACAAAATAAAAAACAAATAAAGAAATAGATCTTTAAATTACTCTTGATTTGATGCTATAAACATCATTTCTAGTCAGTGAAATAATCTGGGGCACAGACAATATCACTAAAGTGGGATTTCTAAATAAGAACAGGGCAATAACTCAACATCTTTATCTCATTTTTGTAGTGGCATAATTCTGAAACTTGATAAAAAATTATGAAGATATAGTATTATTTCTAAAAATTCTTGCTAGAGTAATAAACAATTTAGTTCACAGATTTTCACTGAATAAACGCAAGATGGGGTACAATCAAATAACCATACAAGTAATTTTATGAAAGGGGAAACTTCAATATTATATCCCAGTTCTCCACCAAAACCCTCACCCAAGCTGAACCTATGCAGATAAGTTTAGTATTTTTGGTTAAGGATATGAGACTAGAAAT
Organism: Crocidura indochinensis; assembly: GCA_004027635.1. Classification (NCBI taxonomy): domain Eukaryota; kingdom Metazoa; phylum Chordata; class Mammalia; order Eulipotyphla; family Soricidae; genus Crocidura; species Crocidura indochinensis. Next base: position 24,327 of record PVKC010002113.1, on the reverse strand, counting down.
CTTATTGACATCTAAGCTACTTTTTTGGGGGTGAAGGATCACTTCTCCAAAGGTGCTCAGAAAATCATTCACTACTTGGGGTACCTGCAGGCAAAACAATGGATTCTCGACCTTAAAGGTTGCACTGGTGAAAGGGGGGGGTGTTCTTTTTTTTTTTTTTTATAACTGAAACCCAACTACAAACATGTTTGTAATCATGGTACTTAAATAAAAATATTATTAAAAAATAAATAATCTCCCTGCCCCATACATGATGCACTTTGTAAACCTTCATTAATCTTTTGGGATCCTAAGGATGTGGTTCTATGAATAGAGAACATGTATAGTATTTGTAAGACCCGCAGTTTCAAGTTTCCCACAGCACCAACTTGTTTTGTTGTTGTTTGTTTTGGGGCCACACCAACGGGTGCTCAAGATTAATCCAGGCTCTGCACTCAGAAATCAGTCTTGGTAACCTCAGGGGACCATATGGAATGCAAAAGATAAAACCCTGATCAGCAGCTATGGACAGCATGCAAGACAAACGCCTTACTAACTGTACTGTCACTCTGCCCCCCGGGCATCTTTTTTTAAGGAGAGTGGGGGATATGAAATAGTGATTGGACAGTGTCATGGTCTCATTACATATGGCTTTATTCCTGAACTTAAAATTTTCTTTTTCTCATTCATCTTCTCCTGGATGTTTTCTATGACTAAAAAAACTGGTGATGAAAGACACTGTATTCTCCTTGTTTTAAACATATAAATTAAATGAGGAAAATGCTAAATAAGAAAGTGATAAGGGGACTGGAGCAGTGACACGAGCCGTAAGGTGTCTGCCTTGCATGGGCTACCCTAGGACAGACTGCGGTTCCATCACCCGATGTCCCATATGGTCCCCCACCTCAGGAGCGATTTCTGAGCACATATCCAGGAGTAACCCCGAGAGTCACCGGGTGTGCCGGAAAAAAAGTGATAAGATATTACACTCATGTAAATATATATATATATAGTGTAAAAAGATGGGCAAATATATTAACACATATCCAATAGTTTATAATCACACATCAGATTGCTCTTGTCTAAATCCTCACTTTGTGAGGCAAACAAATAGAAAACAGAATCCAAAACTTTTTTCTTAAGAGCAAATTTTGTCATTATAAAAACTTGCTATCAGGATTATGCCATGTATTAGGCTTGGTCAGATCATTTAACTATAAGTTAAGGGAAATGTTGCCAACTCTAGTGCTTACGTGGTAAAAATGACTATGCTCCTGCCTAGGAGAAGCAATGTTTTAAAATATTTAAGAATCATACAAAGCATCTCTGTTCAGAAGGCCAAAGTCTTCCCCTTCTGTGCACTCTTCTGAGCTTAGCATGCCAGTAAAAGCACACCAGAAATACTCAGTTCATGCTTCTGAGTAAAAAGCGAATGTGCATTCCAGATTTCATGATCCATCCATATCTATAATGAGTGCATGTTAATACATAGTCATGTTCCATTTAAGAATATTAATCCAGTTGGTCAGCATCCTGGAGTGGACCGTGGGTGCAAAGCCAGCCGCAGTAAAATGCTTTGGGGAATCTTTATCTAGTATCTGCATTAGATTTCATGGTCTTATTTTACTTATTTGCACCTTTCCTGCAAGGGTGTAAACAAGTTCACACTTGTTTTCCTTTGTGTGCAGAACCTTTCTTGGAAAGATTGGAGAAGATTCTGTGATGAAGGCAGAGTTGGATGTGGGTGTGTTAACTGGCAAATTAGCAGGACTCTGTCCAGCAGGGTGTCTGGAGCACTTAGGGCATGATAAGTGGGAGTCCCAGTGCGCCCCATCCCTGTCCCCCAGATGGGTGAGTTGGTTGATATCTGCTTAGAAATTTGCAAGCCTTGGGCAAGGTAGGCAGGTTCCAGCGCTCCAAGCCCATCCCCTCTTCCAGGCCCAGACACAGGCAACCACCCAAAAAATGTCAAGCTGCTGCGACTCGTACCCCTTGCTGATGCTTCCGGCCAGAAGGTTTCACCCTCGCGAAAATCTGGATGGTCTGTTTCACCATCGCCTCACCCACCACAGCCTCACTCTCTCGCGCCTGAGCTCGCCAAACTTCCACCAGCGTCTACTGCAAGTCGCAGCCTTAGCAACAGTAACTATGGACACTACCCAGAATGCACCGCGAGGCCCGGACCCCGACACCTCTTCCTGATTGGCTGTCGACTGCGTGGAAGGCTAGGAAGGCGGGGCTTATGGAACAGACTGGGCCAGGATTGGGCGAGGCTGAGCGATGATTGATTGCTCCGTGGATTCTTGTTTGAGCCCTGGGTTTCTTGGGTGTGCTTCCAGAGTTAAAGCTCGCGCTTAGTTAGGAGGGTGGCAACCATCTTTCTTGCCCTCTTCTTCAGTGCACTCTTTCTTTGCGTCGACATTTCCTTTTAGCACCCAAGTCATTCTGTTGGTTGTTATTCATTCCTGGAAGAAAGCCACATGTCGCACTCTAACCCACAGAAATGCTGGACTGGGACTCCTAAACTGAGCAAAACACAGCTTCTGACATTAATACATCTGGGTGGGATGAAGGACACAGATTTTCATGTAATAATTAGAAATTGTGGTCGGTTACAACCTTGTAACCACGGTGTTCTAATCGCTTTAATTACTTTATGTAAACACCGTGGTTACAAGGTTGTTCATAATACTGTTGGGTTGTTTTTCTTTTACAGGTGCAACGTTGTTCATGATTGACTTTCAGTCATATAATGTACAGCACCCTTCCCCATTGCACTTCCTGCCACCCAGGTCCCCAATTTCTCTCTCACCCTCCTCCCTGCCTGTCTCTGGATAGACATTTTTCTTCTCTCTTACTCTCTTTTTCTCTCCCTCCCCTCCCTTTTAGATACTGTGATATGAAATATAGTTATTGAGCGATATTATGCCTATTACTTTATCTCTATTCAGCACCCAATTCTTGTCCAAAGCGATCATTTCCAAATATCATTGTCATGGTGGTGCCTTCTCTGTTCTATCTGTACTCCCCCTCTACTTGTGGCAAGATTCCTACTATGCACAGATCCTCCTGGACCTTGTCTTTACTGTCTTTAGATATAATTAAGATACTATCTTTTTAAAAAATATATCCCACAAATGAGTGAGATTATTCTATATCTATCCCTCTCTCTCTGACTCATCTTACTCAGCATAATACTCTTCAGATCCATTCATTTATAAGCAAATTTCATGGCTTCATTATTCCTAACGGCTTTGTAGTATTCCTTTGTGAAGATGTACCACAGTTTCATTATCCAATCTTTTGTTCTAAAGCACGTGGATTATTTCTAGATTCTGGCTATTATGAATAGAGAACATAGGAACGCAGAGGGTTTTACTACATTCTTTGGGCTCATAGGATATATATTCTTAGGAGTGTTATTGCCGGGTCATATGGAAGCTCACTTTCTAGATATTTTTAATAATATTCATATTACTTCACCTCTTAGAATGGCTAAGAAATGCAAGTTATGTTAGTCAAACATAACTGGAAAAATGCAATATGGAACAATATCTTTGAAAAACAGTTTCATATTTTCATATGTATAAAATTATGCACAAGATTGCATGTGGCCCAGAAAGTGAAATAAAACCTGACTTCATTTTTCATTTTAAACTAACTTGGTCCAGAAAATAAGCTGTGTGATTATTGCAGCTTTATTCACAATTACCAAAAACTGGAAACAAAGTAAATATTCTTCAACAGACAGCTGGATAAAGAAACTGATACATCTGCATATTGAAAAGGAAGGACTGATGATGGCCAAAGTAATTAATGTAATATCAGATTTATTATTCTGAGTTACAGATGCCAGATTTAAAGTTAAAGTCTTTAAAAATCTATTTATATGAAATTCTTGTGGAAAAAATTTATTTGGACAGAAAAAGTTCAGTGGTATCAAAGGCAGGGGAAGGGAAAGACAATTACAAGCTGGCTCAGAAGATAACTAGTGCAGTTATTTCTGCAGTTATGGTAGAAATGTGCTTTCTGTCTTGATTATAATTGTGACTACATGATTATATTTTTATAGAATCATCTATAAATTTTAAAGGGTAAATTATAAGTAAATTATATGTATATATTATATAAGTATAATATTATATTATATATATACTATATATAATATATATATAAATATTATATATATTATATATAATATATAGTATATATAATATATATATTATATATATACTTATATATATTATAAGGCTAGCACAAATATAAAATGGAGGTTGAGACATAAATAGATACCTGAGATAAAGAAGAAAAGGGAATTTGGTAGTCAAAAAATCATCTTTGAGCTGGGGAGAAATAGCACAGCAGATAGGGTGTTTGCCTTGCAATTGTTCAACCTATCTGGTCCCCTGAGCATAGCCAGGAGTGATTTTTGAGTACAGAGTTAAGCATAACCCCTGAACATCACTTTATGTGACCTAAAATATTTTAAAAATTTAAAATTTTAAAAGTAAGCATTTTAGCTTTCTTATTAATTGTTGAATGGCAAAATAAGAACTAAGTCAAAATTAAGCAGCTTGATTGCTTTCATATCTTGGTTCTTGTGACAGAGGTCTTTCCAAGATACTGTTTTTCAGATAGATGCTCAGAAGAGTGGCAACCTAATTGTATATCTACAGATGGATAAATAAGCAAAAAGTGACATATATACATTTACATATATCAATTTATAATCCCACTAACATTTAATAATATAGAATAAATATTTGACCTCTCAAAGAAAGGCCAAAACGTTAACAGCAAGCAAGGGGGGAGGGTGGAATAAGAGATACTACTTTGCCAGATTTGTGAAAGAACAAAGCACAGGGAGCCCAGTGTAAGGAAGGGGCTTTTGTTCTTCTCAGAGGGAGTGGAAAGGTTGCCAGTGAAAGAAATGTAGCAAACATTTGCCCCATTTGAGTCATTACAGCAGTGCCTGCTCATCCAAAGAGCACACATTCCAGGAGCAGTATTGAATGCCTGAAAATTTGGATGATATTTTACACTATGTTTACATATATATATAAATATATATATATATATATATATATATATTGGTTTGGGGGTCACATCCAGCGGTGCTCAGGGGTTACTCCTGGCTCTGCGCTAAGAAATCGCTCCTGGCAGACATGGGGGGCCATATGGGATGCCAGGATTCAAACCACCTTCCTCCTGGGTTCACTGTGTGCAAGGCAAATGCCCTACTGCTGTGCTATCTCTCTGGCCCTATGTTTATATTTATATACAAATACCTGTGATGGAGTTTAATGTGTACATCTGGCATAAGAGATTAACAAGTAAATAAAATTTCACAATTAAAACTAGATTTCATAACAAATGTTATGTGAATGTGGTTCCTGTATTCTCTTTCTTTTCAATATCTTATTATATGTAATGTTTTGGGGTTTTTTTGTTTGTTAGTTTGAGGGCCACACCTGGTGATGCTCAAGGGTTACTCCTGGCTAAGCACTCAGAAATGGTTCCTGGCTTGGGGGACCATGAACCACGCATGGTTCACTCTAGGTTAGCGTGTGCATGGCAAATGCCCTACTGCCTGTGCCATGGCTCAGGCACCTGTATGTAATATTTGGGGGGCACATCTGATGATGAGTACTTGTCACTACAAACGTAAGAGGGCATGATCAGATGCAATGGAAGAGTCAGAGTAGCCAGTGGTATATGCAAACAATTTCAAGTGCTGAATTTTGCAGTTTGCTGTTTTGATATAGAGAAGCTTTGTGAATGGGAAGAGAAAAATTCTGGATCCAGTTTAGGTGAATGCTATATTTTATGGCGTGGGCTTAAGCCATAATATGAAATACTTTGATAGAAACTGTGGTATCAAATCCTGTTTCTAACACATCTAAGGGAGTATGACATTGGTCACATATTTAGGCTTTAAGGCACAATTTCCACAATAAGGATAACAATAATTGTCTCATGGACTTCTCTCAGAGATTATGTGAGAAGTAAATGTGAAAATGTACTGTGTTTCTCGTGAGTAAAACTAGTTACTATCCAAAAGGTTCAGAACTTCTGGGATAGATATTTTTGGTTTGTAAATACCTCTTAAGGAGGAGAAATGACCATGACACATTTATGTACATAAGAAATACCAGGAATTGCAAACTCACATCTCTTCTAGGACAGGTTTATGGCAATAGGGAGCGGTCAGAGTAAACTGGAGACTGCATGCTCTCAACATTCATTTCTAAAGTGGGAAAAGCACAAGGTTGTCTAAATAAAGTGTATCTATGAATCCTCAGTTTAAAAACCTCTGTTTCTGTTTCTGATAGAGCCAGCTTTAGTAACTCCCAGGCCTGATGCTTCTGACATATTTACCTAAATCTCAAACAGATGCCACTAATGAGTATTAAATAGGGTTTGAGATTAAATCTCCAATTCAGAGTGTCTGGATATCGCACAACTGAATATTTGTTCAGTGCTATTATTTTCACCTTATCTACTTGCTTAAATGTCGTCATTAAGATGCCTTTAATTTCTTTAAAAGATTCTTAAGTTTTTTGCATTTGCCAAAATAACTTATAATTGTATCAGGCAAATTAGCCAGAGTTTAAACGTCTCAAATTGAAAGAAATTTGGCTATGCCTGAAGAGAATTTATCTATAGACAAATTAGTTGGGTTTTGTTCATTTTTTGTTTTTAAGGAAATGGAATCTCTGCTCTGGTATTTGTTTGCAACTACCTTTGGTTGTTGGTGTTTCAACTATAAAATATACCACTTTTCCTTTTAAATTTGAAGAGAGAGCAATAAAAATTGCCTGGACTGTGTGGGACTATCAAGATAGACAGACTCTTGGTTTATATGCATATGATCCAGGTTGTTTCCTCTGTGGCACCTTAAAATAATAAAAATAAAAATAATATAATAGCATAATAATAAAATAATATTTTAGTTGTTGGTCCACACCCAGTGTGTTGCTTAGAGGATACACCTGGCTAGGTACTGAGAAAATACTCCTGACAATACTCTGGGGACTATATAGATTTTCAGTGATTTAACCCTCCTTGCTGTACTATCTCTCCAGCCACTTAATTTTTTTTTAATTTTACAGGCTACTAATTTGAAAGCATAGAATGTACATAACACTATTAGACTACATTTTACATCCCCTTTCCTTATCTTATTCATGTATTTGAGTAATTAATAAGTCTATTTTGACAGCATGACTCCCTACTTCTTATCATAAAATGAATCCACATGGTCCACTAACTATGGCTGGTCCTTACTAGTTAGATAGAAAGTATTTGTATGGGATTTTTCTATTTATTTAATCAAAGAATCAAGGACTGTAACCAAAACTTGTGCACTTGTTAGAAAATGGCAATACTAATAGAACAAACATCAACTGAGATAAACTAGCCTTGTGCTTTTATAATGACTGCTTTTTTTTTTCCTAAAGTGAATCTAAGAATGCAATGGAGGGGGCCGGGCGGTGGCGCTGGAGGTTAGGTGCCTGCCTTGCCTGAGCTAGCCTAGAACGGACCGCGGTTCGATCCCCCGGTTCCCATATGATCCCCCAGGCCAGGAGCGACTTCTGAGCGCATAGCCAGGAGTAACCCCTGAGCACTGCTGGGTGTGGCCCCCCAAAAAAAAAGAATGCAATGGAGGGATGGGGAGAGAGAATTTAGGAGTTAAGGTACATACCTTAGTTCAGGTCAAACCCAGTTCAATTCCTGGTACTACAGGCTCCCTTGAACATTCATGAGGCTTTCTGAGTGACGATGTGTGACTTGGTAATCCCTGGCACCACCAGGGCCTGAGTAACATCACAGCCTCAGACCTTTGCATTGAACCACTGTTTTGTTGGACCAAGAATCACCCAAAGAGGTCCCCTGGGCTTCCTGAGCACTACTTGAAAAACTCCCACAAAAAATAATTATGCTCAGAGGTCATCATTTTGGGTGTCAGGCATGATTCCTGCATAGTTCACAAGTGTTCTGAATAGGAATTTAATGAGAAAAAAAAGAAAACTGAGATAGTGAGAACATATTTTCTATGGGTGATACTTAGAAATACCCTCCTCAGCTGAATGCCCATCAATCTCAGACAGTTACAAGTGTCCAATCCCAAAGAAATCCCCTTATATATGGCAATATAAAAATGGTCACTTATTCCATGGTTTCTGTAACAAGTGGCAAATATATAGAGTATTTTCTGGTCCTCATTAAATGCTAAACAATAACAGCATGCTATTAAATCACAGAGTAAGGGTACCACAAAATCCATAATATGTAACTTAAGCAAAGAATTTTCTTTTGAGAATATGTTCAACTAATTTAAAGCATAATTTCATTAACATAACCATCTTTGCATACTCAGCAGAGTGGAATTCATAAAACTTTACCAGTACTTGGGGTTACAGAATCACAGTGAGAATTAATGAGATTGGGAAAACTTGTATTTTCTTTCTTTTTCATATCAAAGGGTATAGATTTTCCACACAACCTCCATTTTTCTTCTTTTCAATTCACTCCTTTATAAAAAAAAAAGCAGAGACCCCTTCTCTCCTGATTATTGGTTCTTCTTTATGCAGCCTTCCTGGGACTCCCTCAATACAGCAACATCAAAGTCATTCAAGGCTGGAAGCTGGTGGCCAGCCACATGGAATTACAGTTCAGGCTCTCACTGGATTACAGAGTGTAGCATATGAACCAAATGACAGTGCCATGGCATAGAAGGAAAGCTGAAAGATTCAGTTTTGAATAAAAAAATGACTTTATTTGTACTCATACTCCTCATAAACAACCTGAATGCTTCACCAATATCCCACTGAAGTTAGAAATGGGGCTGGGTTAAAATTATTTCCAGGCCAAACAGAAAGAAAGAAAAAAGAGAAAGAAAGAAAGAAAGAAAGAAAGAAAGAAAGAAAGAAAGAAAGAAAGAAAGAAAGAAAGAAAGAAAGAAAGAAAGAAAGAAAGAAAGAAAGAAAGAAAGGAAGGAAGGAAGGAAGGAAGGAAGGAAGGAAGGAAGGAAGGAAGGAAGGAAGGAAGGAAGGAAGGAAGGAAAGAAAGAAAGAAGAAAGAAAGAAAGAAAGAAGAAATAAAGGAAGGAAGAAAGAAAGGAAGGAAGGAAGGAAGAAAGAAAAAAGAGAGAAAAGAAAGGAAGGAAGGAAGGAAGACAAGGAAGACGAAAAAAAATATCTTCAGAATACTGCTCTAAGTAATTAGCCATCTTGTTCTATCTGACTATTTACTATCTTTTCCTACATATTTCAGAATTATAAGAAATGCTTACCAACAAATAGCATAACAGATATTACTCGTGTAATACTCCCCTTATCAGAAAGAGTATTGCCACAGTATGACCCCCGCATCATGAATCTAGTAGTTTAGCAATTGACTTTGTCCACATTTCTCTTACCTCAACCCCACTTATTCCCTAAGCTTTTATACTCTCATATGAGGAACTCTTATCCTGCCCAGTCCACTTAATACTAAATGTGAACTTTTCTCCTTCAGAGTGACTCCTTCTATCTACTATTTAAACCTCCTTTGAATAACATCTTTTTGTTGTTTGCTTGACTGCTTGTTTGTTTTGGGGCCACATCTGGCAGTGCTCAGGGATTACTCCTAGCTCTGCACTCAGGAATCTCTCATAGCAGACTCAGAGGACCATCTGGGATGCTGGGGATTGAAGCCAGGTAGGCTGTGTTTGGAAAGCAAACGCCCTACTCATTGTACTATCTCTCCACCCATATCTTGATAAATTCTCATTACCCCAACTTGATCTTAAGAGTTTTCCCCTGGCCACTTTTTTCTTATAGTGGCTCAAACCCGTTTTAAAATTCTTAGTCACACCTTCAAATATTTTTGTTTTTCTTGTTAACCATGACTGCCTTTATTTTATTTTATTTTATTTATTTATTTATTTATTTATTTATTTATTTATTTATTTTTGCTTTAGTCTTACTCCTAATCACTTTTCCAGAGTCAGCAGAGTTCTTCCAGCTGCTTTTTCTTGTCACTAATCTGGTCTTCTCTTTCATCTTCTATACATCCTACTAGATTACTTTTTTATTATTTAGTTTTTCACTTTTATAAAAAGTAAATACATCCATTCATGTAACTCCATATATAAAAGCTACCAAACCCTAATTGTTACAATGTTCAGTCCAAATAACCTTTACAATGTGGAATAATAATTGGGGGGAAAATTATGTATTTTTGTTTTATAATATCAGTCATAAAGAGCAATAAAAATCTTTTTGACTCTGAAAATTTATGTGATGACATCAGCCTATCCACACACCTGACCCTTGCTGAAAACACTGTCATAAAATAGGTCAATAAACACCACTGAAATTAAGCCAGAATCCTGAGAAGAAGTGAGAAATAGTAAATTTCTTATCTTTAAGTTTATGTTTTCTCACACCTAGAATGTTTCCTGCTTTTAATGTACAAATGCATTTTGTTTTTGTTTAGTAATGATATTGGGAATTTTCATAAACTCGTCAAAGAAATAGTTTTTGGGGTTAGGAGATAGCTCAAATTTCTGAGCATGTTCTTTGTATTTGGGAGACCTGGGTTTGATCCCCAGCATTGACAGAAGTGACTTCTGAACACAAACCTAGGAGTACTGCCAGCATGAACCTAAAACTAAAAGGCAAACATTTTCATTTCTATTACATCAAAAGTAAAATTTTCCTCTGCTAAGAATAGCCCACTTGCCAAAAACAGTCTAAAACCAAAATTTGCATTGAGGGGATTAAGGATACTACTATTTAAAACTCTAATAACTTCTTCCTCCAAGCAGCCCTAACTCCAAAAATAAAGTTCTTTTTTATCCATGCAGCAGTGACATTATATTTATTTATTTTATTTAATTCTGTATTTGTGTTTTATAACTATGTGTTTGGTCTTTGTGCCAAATAGGCCATATCTCAGAGTGTTCGGGGATTACTCTTGGCTCTGTGTTAAGGGATCATCCCTGATAGGGCTCAGGAGACCAAATGCAGTTTCAGATATCAAACTGACACCAAACCCTTTCATAAATTCTTAAGCATATTTTTCTCCTGTCCTGCATCCCTTTTTTTTTTTTGCCCTTGTATGTTAGCCACTTATTTTCTGCAGTTCCCAACATGGGTTTGCATGTCTCTGTACCTTAGTATAAATTGCTTCCAACGTTTCTCAGTGCCCAAGACAAGTTCAAGCCATCATTAAGGTATAGCTTAATTGTTACTTGCTCTGTAAAGGCTATAGAAACTGGACAGGGAAAGTTAGTTACTGCCTTCTATGCTATCATGTCTTTGGACATTCCTTTGTATTGGATGTTTTTTGTTTGTCAATGTGGCCTACATGAATCTGTAGCCAATCATCTGTGGAGTAACACCCACCCCCATATTCAAAACAACCTTATGGAAAAAGATGATAGGAAGCTTTTCTTTTCCCACCTTTAAATTGTATTATAAAGTTATCATCATGAAAACAGTGTGGTACTGGACTATAAAGATAGATGCTTAGACTAGTAGAATAGAAATGAGAGCCCAAAAATGCATACTCAGGTATGCAGATAATCCTTGACAAAGGTCCTGAAAAGTGAAATAGAGAAAGGAAGGCCTCCTAAACAAATAGTTTTGGGAAAATTAATTAATCACATTTAAAAATGGGTACACAAAAGAACATTAAAATGGGTTAAAGGCATAGATATCAGACCTGAATTCATAAATTATATTGAGAAAAGGCAGAACCCTTCATAATACTAAGTCTGGAAATAATTTCAACAATTCAGTGCTATTGACTAAAGAAATGGGAATATATCGAAGTAGAAAGTACCTGAACTGCATAAGAAATAATGGTCAGGGTCTGGAGAGATAGCACAGTAGCATTTGTCTTGAAAGCAGCTGATCCAGGACCAAAGGTGGTTGGTTCGAATCCCGGTATCCCATAAGGTCCCCCGTGCCTGCAAGGAGCTATTTCTGAGCAGACAGCCAGGAGTAACCCCTGAGCACCGCCGGGTGGCCCAAAAAACAAAACAAAACAAAAGAAATAATGATCGAAGTAAAAAGACACCCCTGAGACTGGGAGAAAATATTTGCCCATCATCCATCTGACAAAAGGATTTTTATATTCCAAAATATATAAAAACATTGGTAAATCTTAACAAGAAAAAAACAACAACTCTTTAAAAATGGGAAGAAGACATGAACAGAAACTTCCTCAAAGAAGTCATAAGGCATTTGACCTGGCTTTGATCCCCAGCATTCAATATGGTCCTCTAAACCTGCCAGAAGTGATTTCTGAGCACAGAAATAACCAGGAGTAACCCACCCCTAAGTGCCACCAGGTATGGTCCAAAAACTTAAAAAAAAAAAAAGAAGTTATACATATGTGCAAGAGGGATATGAAAAAATTCTCTGCATCACAGATCATCAGTGAAATGCAAATCAAAACAATGAAATATCACCTCTCCCAATGAGAAAGGCATATATCTCATTTTCAAAAAAATAAAAACAACAAGTGCTGGCTTGAATGTGGGGAAAAAGGAACCCTCATTACTGCTGATAGAATGTCTTAAAGTTCAACTTTATTTGAAAACAATATGGACACTTCAAAAAAACAAATAATTGAGATATCATTAGATCTAGAAACCCCAATATCCCCAAGGATCCAAAACCTATTCTAATAAAAGGCATTTACTCTTCTGTGTTACTACACGACTTCTCATTAGAGTCAAAATCTGGAAACAACCCAATGTACAAGAAAATATCTCTGGATTAAGAAACATATGTATATATAAAGTCCTGAGACACACTGAGCTCTGAAATGCCTCTGAAAATTTTTTAAATAAAATTTTATATCTGATGGGGCCGGAGAGATAGCAGAGCGACATATGCCTTGCAAGCAGCCGATCCAGGACCTAAGGTGGTTGGTTCGAATCCCAGCATCCCATATGGTCCCCTGTGCCTGCCAGGAGCTATTTCTGAGCAGATAGCCAAGAATAAACCCAGAGCACCGCCAGGTGTGGCCCAAAAACCAAAAAAAAAAAATTTATATCTGAGGCTCATATTTCAATATTAAAATATCCATAGGGAAAATTACTGTGTACACACACAGAAAAATACTATTGGACTATAAGAAAAGATGAAATCATGCAATTTGCTATAAGTGGATGGAACTGAATGAAGTATATTATGCTAAGTGAAATCAACCAGAAAGATAGAGAATGTTCTTTCTCATATATGGAATATAAAAACTCACAGTAAAGGACCAAAAAATGCCCCCAAAGTCACAGAATCTAAGAACTGGTTTATAGAACAGAACTTACCAAGGCAGAATAAATTGAGTAGAATGGTTATGGGGAGAACCTGAGGGAGCAGTCTTGAGACAATTGTGAAGAGAAAACTATGATGGATGGTCTGGTGTTAGAATGTTGTAACATAACATTGACAAGATTGTAAAATCAGAAATCACAAGAGCTAAAATATAATTTTTAAACATAAAAATAAAATTAAAATGTAGGGGTAGGGCTATATCTAAGTAGTTAGGGACACAATCTTTACATGTACTGGTGTCAACATTTGAACTGTGGAACCCAGCTCCCACCACCACTGGTTGTGGAGGTCTTAGCCTGAGTGAGCAAGAAAATATTCTTCAAGCCCTAAAAATCATTCACCTAACCTGGAGGGCTGAGTGGTAGGTGTGAAATTTCAATGGAGAAAATTACTTTCTCTTCCTGTCACCCAAGAGAACAAAGATAACACAGATTGAGTAGAAACAGAACAAGAGGAGTTGGAAACAAAGATAACATCACTGTTGTAATTTCTAAACCCACTTTCTTCAGCCTCATAAAGGTGACTACAAATTTCCCAGGGCGATAAAGGGAGCACATTAACATTTGTATGAGTGGAGAATAACAGAAACAGAGATAGTATAGATGCAAAGTACCCATTGTTAAACTGGTGAATTTCATCCAGGATGTCTGGGAAGTATTTAGTGAATCTAGGAATCAAATTATTGTTAATTGTAAGAGAAAGCCCCATTTAAAATTAGCAATTAAATGGATATTCACCTTTTATTTCATGTTAAAATGTGTTTGCTCAAAAGCTTGACAAAGGCAGTCTTCGGAAGTTCAACAACTGCTTTTTCTCTTGTTCTGTGACATTTATTCCCCTAACCACTAAAGGAATGTTTCTGAAATTACATGGTCTGTAGCACCTTTTCTTTTCTCTTTTCCCAGACCTTGCTATTTTTCTGATCCCAGATGAAATATTATGTTCTCTGAGAAGCCTCTCCAGTGCCTCTAAGCCTACAAAATGAGCTCTAGCTTTATGAGTCATTTGTATCCTGCACATTCCTATTGTATCTCTTCAACACTTTATCATGATGACTTCTAATAAATTCTACTCACTCTCAAATCTCAGACTTTATAGAATACATGCTTTGCATGTGGAAGCCTGCGTTTGATCCTTAGAATTACACGTTCCCCTGAGCAACATGCCAAGAGCTACCTGGGTAATATCAGGTGTGCTATCCTAACAAAACAAAACAAAGTAACAGTCCCAGAATATGCATCTATTAGGTACTTAAAATAGTGCATCTAATGAAAAATATATTATACTTATTAAATTGATGAAAAATGCTTGTTGGGAGTCTTGCAGGACTATTAACATTAGATCATATACTATGCTTTAATCCTCAACAGATATTGAGATTAGGACTTGGCTATATTGAATTTATTTGGGAGATGATTACAAAATAAATTAGGAAGAAAAAGAATTTATAGATAGATTACCGTAGTAAGAAACTAGGGCACAATTCCATCTAGGACTTTCTAAAAGATTTCGTTCTATTCCTGAGGACTAAACAAGCTTTTATTCTTTTATTCCAGCTAGCTTTCTAGCTAACTTTTATTATTTATTATTTGAAAGCTACTCTGAAACGGTAAATATTCTTACCTCCCCAGGACTTCTAGTTTTACATATTCATACAGTGTAAGGATCCTTAATAGTTAAAATATGATATGTATTGACATTATAATTAAAAAGTTGCTTTTTCCTCACTCCTTCCAAAAAAATCACCTTTCCTTCATTATTTTTCTCCTCCAGAAATTCCTTCTTATGAAATACTTTTCTTGAAATAGTCAAAAAGAACCTGGGAAACCTGGTTGAGGTTAGCATTGAATTCCTTTGCCTGCACAAAGCCTAATCTCTGCTCAGTGACAGTTGCCTTTATGAGGTTGACAAGACCATTGGTTACACTCTATATGACTTACTGTAGTCTTCTCAGAGTCCTCTTTCTGAGAAGAATTCTCAGAAAGTTCTCAGCAAGTCAGATGAAAGTAGGTAACACTCCATATTATATCTGCTTCCTCTTGATCTGTGACTCTTCATTCAGCTCACTGGTCTCAACCTTACCATCAACCATTTCCTTCGTATTACTCACCTTGATGACACCTGATCTAGGTTTGCAGTTTTTCAATGCCTACAGATAGTTCCAGCAATAAAGCTTTGTAGATGGTAAGCATTTTTTTCTCAATGAAATTTTGTTCATTCAACAGTTGCTAAACCAAAAGTGATTTAAAAATCATTAACTCATCTGTGTGTCTTGATGTAATTCTGTTTGTACATTATATTTCTTTTTTGAAGCTTTGTGATTAAATGAATTTGGAAAATTCTGCCCTTACTTTAAGTCCTTCCCAAAAGGCTTTGACATTCTGTTGTATAATGATTATGAACATCTTACTATTCTTAAACAGAGTAAAAACTATTAAAGACATTCCATATGTCAACTTCACCACTTTCTGCAAACTGCATCACTAGAATCTTTATTCACACAGATATTATTCTCCTGTATTCATATGATTTGAGCTTTCTTTTTTTTTTTTTTTTTTGGTTTTTGGGCCATACCCGGTGACGCTCAGGGGTTACTCCTGGCTATTCGCTCAGAAGTCGCTCCTGGCAGGCACGGGGGACCATATGGAGAACCGGGGGATCGAACCACGATCCGTCCTAGGTTAGTGCAGGCAAGGCAGGCACCTTACCTCCAGCACCACTGCCCTGCCCCCATCTTTTCTTTTCATATATAAATTCCTATCAGTAGACCAACCTCAACTTATTAGGCCCATTTTTAATTCCATAAGTTTTCATTTTACACAGAGTTTACAAAGTAGTATCTGTTTCCTGTATCTAAATACCTTTGTCCTTGTGTTTACTTCTCTTAAAACTTTGTATATAAATGGATTTTGTATTTTGGTAGAATTTTCAGTAAAGAATGCCATTCCCCACCTTAAAGTATTTCTCGAAGTATGTTGTTTTCTAGAGAATAGGAATGCTGACTGTAACTTTATATCCTTTGGCAAAATGCCTGGTGCATAAAGTTCAAAGAATAATGTCCACTGAATTGAATTATAAAATTATTTTAATTTATACATAACAAAAATTACTCTTTAAATGTAGAGTTCAGTAAGGTTTGACAAATGCATAGAATTGTATTACTATCCCTTTGATAGGAACATATAACAATTCAATCACCCTCTAAAAATGTGTTCACTTATTGGTGATGTAGAGGTGAATTATAACTGCATAGCCAACCTACTATAAGCCTGGCACACAAACCACAATAATTTAACTCTAAAATGTATGTGTTTGTTAAAGAGGTAGGCTGTAGGTAGTGGTATGAGGGAACCTAGCAGTATTTGTGGAGGAAAGTTAGCACCAGTTGTTAGATTAATGTCAGAATATTGTATGCATAAAACTATTGTGACTATATTGGTAAGCTATGGTGCCTAAATAATAAAAAAATACTCAAAAAAAGTAAAACTTTATCTATCTTAAAAAGTAAAAAACAATAATCCAGTAGGGAGAAAAAGCTTGGATAGTTAATAATGAATGAAGCTTCCTAGTTTTATGTATGATGATGCATTTTAATTAAAAAGAATAACATATTTTATATGGGAGACCATATGGGATGCTGGGAATCTAACTCAAGTTGACTGAGTGCAAGACAAATACCCTATCTGCTATGCCATCACTATACCCCACACTTTATCTCCTTTCAGCACCCAGTTCTGTTCAGAATGATCATTTTGAACTGCCATTGTCATAGAGGTCTTTTTTCTGCCCTAATTGCACTCCTCCACTATTCATGGCAAGCATCACACAATCAACTTGTCCTCTTGGATCTTTTCACTTTTTACTTTTGGATATTATTACCATTCTATCTTTTTTTTAATCCAACAATTAAGTGTGATCATTCTATGTCTGTTCCTCTCCTTCTGACTCATTTTGCTCAGCATCATACTCTTCATTATCATCCAAGTATAAGCAAATTCCATGAATTTATTTTTACTATTAGCTTCATAAATTTCCATGGCACAGCTTACCACAATTTCTTTATCCACTCTTCTACTCTTTGGCACTTGGTTTTTCCACACTGGCTATTGTGAATGAATATAGGAGTGCAGAAGGCTTTTCTGCTTTGTGTGTGTGTGTTTTTTTTTTTTTTTTTTTGGTCCCTAATTTGCCTCAAAGTGTTGTTGTTGGGACATAAGGAAGATCAATTTCTAGTTTTTGGAGGAATGTTAATTTTGTTTTTCTAAAAGGCTGGGCCAGTCAACATTCCCACCAATAGGGAATGTTGTAGGGATCTCCTCACATCCATTCCAGTACTGGTTGCTTCTGTTCTTTTTTTTTTTTTTTCTTTTTGGCTTTTGGCTTTTGGGTCACACCCAGTGACGGTCAGGGGTTACTCCTGGATATGTGCTCAGAAGTCGCCCCTGGTCTGGGGGACCATATGGGGCACGGGGGATCGAACCGCGGTCCATCCAAGGCTAGCGCGGTAAGGCAGGCACCTTACCTTCAGCGCCACCACCCAGCCCCTGCTTCTGTTCTTTTTGATGTGTGCATTTTCTGTGGTAGGAGATGACATTTTATTGCTGTTTTAATTTGCACCTTCCTGATGATTATTGATATGGAGTATTTGATTCATGCACCTTTTGAGCATCTGTGCTCTTTGAGGAAGTTTCTGTTCATCCTTTCTTCTGATTTTTGCTAGATATTTTTTGCTAGACATTTTTTGCTAGATTTTTGTTAGATATTTGTTCTTGTTAGACTGTTGTAAGTATCTTTTATATCTTAGATATTAACTCCTAATAAGGAGATTATTGGGTGAATAATTTCTACCATCCTATGTGCAGTCATTGAATCTTGGTCTGGTCACCATTTCTTTTGAGATGCAGGAGCGTCTTAGTTTAATGTAGTCCAATTTGTTTATCTTTGCTTCTTCTTGTTTGATATTTTCTCCTTAAGGATGCTTTTAACTTTAGTGTCATGATCGAGTGTTCTGCCTACATTCTGCCTACATTTTCCTCACTGTACCTTATGTCTTCATACCTGATATTAATGTCTCTAATCAATTTTTATTAGATTTTTGTGTATGGCATTAAAGAGAGGTCTGAGTTAATTATTTTGCATGTAGCTCATCAGTGTTCCCAGCATCACTTATTTAAGAGGCTTTACTTGTTCCACTATGTATTTCTTACTCCTTTATCAAAAATTAGTTGATTATATACCTGACAATCTCTCTCAGGATATTCAAGTCTATTCTTTTCATCTGAGGTTCAGTCTTTATTGATAAGTAGTTTTAAATGTATTTGGATGTACTCTAGTTTGCTAACTCACTCACCCTTTATAGGACATAAATTTTCATTTCTCCAAGTTTTATGCCTAGTCATAAAATTGCTAGATCTTGTGATTAGTGTAATATTGAGTTTATAAAATTCACTGAAAATATTTTTCCAAAGTGACTGTACAATTTTCCATTCCAATTAGCAATACTTAATTTTTCCAATTGTTTGGTGTCAACATCACTTATTAATAATAACAATCAATATATTTGGTGCCAGGAATAAAATCTAGAGATTCACGATGTGAAGTATACAATTTACTACTGAGCTGTACCCTTTTTCAAAAAAAAAGAAATAAATAAAAGAATTGGGAGAGAGTGAAAATAGAATGGGAAGGGTGTTTGCCTTTAATGCACCCAAGCCAAGTTTGATCTCTTGCATCCTATATGGTCCCATGAGCACTGACAGGAATAACTCACTAACAGTCCAGAGCCAGAAGTATTCCCTCAGTATTAGAGGGCAGGGTGTTAGCATTCCCAAGAAACAAATAAACAAGCAGAAAAACGAAAGTGTTCAATAATGTAATTAGAACTGGTACATATGAAGGTTATAATTTTATTTTCCTAGCTACAAAAATATATTATAAATGTCTTCATGACATATTTGGTACATAAAGGCTTCCTTTGGTGAAGAGAAAACCTTTGGGGACACCCTTTTTTTTTTTGAGGGAAGCCAAACCCGGTGACACTCAAGGGTTTCCCCTGGCTATGCATTCAGAAATAGCTCCTGGCTTGGGGAACCATATGGAACACCAGGTGATTGAATCCCAGGTCCTTGCTAGGTCAGCATGTGCAAGGCAAGCACCCTATCACTTGCACCACTGCTCCAGCCCCTTTAGGACATCTTTTTTTTTATTAAATTATTCATCTGTTTGTTGTTGAATATATAAATTTTTATTCAAATACATATACATATACATACACACACGCACACACACGCATATATATATATATGTGTATATATATATATATGTGTTTGAAGAAAAATCCTCACACTCCAATCCTGGGGGATTTAAGTAATGCTGACACAGAAAATAATCCACACCAATTTAGAGAGTTGAAACAAGTTCAGGAATTTTCATCACAAGCTAGCTGCCAGCAGAATCAGCTGGCAGACAGGCAAGTTATGGAACAAGCTGTGGAAACCTTTCTGACCCATGGCCTTTATTGGGAAGAATAAAACCACCCTATGGGTGGCCAATCCAGTAGTTCTTCCAGCAACAGGTGGGAAAAGCATATACAAAGAAGAAGCCATCCTAATGAGGGAGCAGAGTTATTTGTTACTTAATGTTTTCATAAAAACTGCAGAAATATGAGATAAACCAGAATAAATTATATTCAAAACTTTTTTTGGTTTTTTGGGCCACACCCATTTGATGCTCAGGGGTTACTCCTGGCTATGTGCTCAGAAATCGCTCCTGGCTTGGGGGGGACCATATGGGACGCCAGGGGATCAAACCGCAGTCCGTCCTACGCTAGTGCTTGCAAGGCAGACACCTTACCTCTAGAGCCACCTTCCCGGTCCCAATGTTCAAAACTTTTAATTAAAGTGGGAATTATACCAGGGAAGACCCTACTGCTGCTTTGACATCGATCTACTCAAAAGAATCTTCCCTTAACACTGAGAAGACTTAACAACAACAATGACCTGCTTACTGAACAGGGCTTTCTGCATTGCCCTTTAATTGTTAGTGGAAATTAGAGGACGCCCTGCACCATCCTGACTTCAATGAAGGATATACAGATTCCAGGATCTTCAATACAGAAACATGATATCAACAACAGAGACTGTGTGAAAAATAAAACTAGTGGTACTACAGACAATGACCTGGATTGGACAAACTAGTTTGCCTGGAGCCTAGAGTTGGTCTTATGCCAGGAAACTTCAGGAGTAGGGTCCCCTTGTATTTAGGCCAAGGCTATTCCTTCCCATACCCGCCATAGTTTGGTGGACCTATGCAAACGATAATTGCCATCCTAACACCGTTTTTACTGTGCTCCTTTAACTCTAAATCTTAAAAAAAAAACCACTTAAACTTTTGAGGTTAACTTAAACTAATATGCATGTGCATGGAAATGTAAAAAACTACTATGCCTTCAAGTTTAAGGAGTTACATAAATTTTTTGGCTTTAGATTGCTTGGTGTACTGCTAAGAAATGTTATAATGTACTGCAATCTGGGGACTTGAGGGACAAAGTAATTGTACATGGGTTCGGTTTTATTTTTCTTAATGTTCCTTGACTGTAAGATCAAAATTAAGGTGTCAGCAGGGGTATTTCTTCTGAGAACTCTGTTTTTGGGTGATTGTCCTTTCACTGTAACTTTACCTTGTCCTCTTTCTTTGCATCATTGTTCACATAATTAAAAATAAATAAACAGGGGCCGGGTGGTGGCGCTGGAGGTAAGGTGCCTGCCTTACCGCGCTAGCTTTGAACGGACCGCGGTTCAATCCCCCGTTCCCCATATGGTCCCCCAGGCCAGGGGCGACTTCTGAGCGCATAGCCAGGAGTAACCCCTGAGCGTCATTGGGTGTGGCCCAAAAAAAACAACAACAAAAAAAAGATTAAAAAAAAATAATAAATAAATAAACAAAAAATTTAAAAAGTGGGAATTATTACATATAGAAAGAAGTTCTTATCTAGTAGGGATAGGAACTCACATTTTGTAGTGCAGGGGTGCCTTTTACACTGAATATTTGTCATGGGAACTCGACTTAAGCCTCAATTGATTGGACATCTACTGTCCATTCCAGAAAGTTGGATCCCACCCTCAGAACTGGCACAAATTTTTGCATCAGCACCAGGAATCAAAGTTCCCCGCCCTCCCCCCCCAGGGGAGACTCTAATGCTGCCCTGGCACCAACTTGCTTCAAGTAGGTTTTATGACACCCTGACAATGAGGAAACAGCAACATCTTTCTCTAAGGGTAGGTTTCCCTGCCTTGCTACCTAATGGTGAGATGAAATCAGGCCTTGACACAGGATGTGTACAAAAACCAATATTCCCTAACTACAGAAGCCTGACTGCAATAACCGTGATTGAGTAGAACTTGTCCTGGACCATGAAGAAAGACCTTGAGGTTGGAAAATTAGCATGCCTGGAGACTGTAGTCAGTCTTATGACAGCATATTTCATGGATGGAAACATCCTGTGTTTTTTTTTAGGCTAAGAATATTTCCTTTCTAATTTCCCCAATGTTTGCTCTCTCTATGTGAAAACAAGCAAATAAACAAACAAAACCTTGCCACACACATACATTCTTTAAAAAAATTTTTTAACTTATATCTTCTAGGTAGGGATTCCCACCTTTGTCATAGAACTTTAGGACATGACATGTTTTGTTTTATATCATATTTCTACATCTTTCTACAAATTGAAAAAAGAAAAATGTGTATGGGGTTCAGGGGCCAAGTGGTCTCAGTTGCACTGAATGGGGGAAAAAAAGGTCAGAACTAAATACCCAAACCAAAGTTAATGATAATAGAATAGAGCAATAGAATCAAGAGACCCAAATATTAAGCCAAGCCAAAGTCAACAATAGAACAGAATAATAAAATCAAGACACCCAGGGGAAGGGCAGGAAATAAAAGTCCCAAACTACAACAATCTAAACATAAAATGGACCGATTACACTGGTAGACCAGTGGCTAAGGGCAGAGGTACGGGATGCATTTTTGGAACTTTGGTGGCAGGAGGTCAACACTAGTGGTGGAAATGGCCCTAATTCACTGTCACTATATTCCTGAAATACAACTATGAAGGACTTGTAATTCACAATGATATCAATAAAATATTTAAATAAAAAAAAAATCACAACAGAAAAAAAGTGTTAACTAAGAAAGGTAGGAAGCTTTATCTAGAGGCTCAAAATGTGGCAGCCTGAGCAGAATGTCCTAACCCATGATGCATCTGCTCATATAATCAACTACATTGTCTAATTCCAGGATCTTTCTTCTAGGTTCCAGGAAAAGTTTTTTTTATAGCGATGGTCTTAGTCAGGCTTCTTTAATTAGAGATCTTGTTTTTTTCACAGGTCCTATGTTGTTGTCAGGGCACCACAAAGCATATCATGGTTTCATTTAGCCATCAGATGGCATGCCATGGAAACCCACCATGGTTTCATGTCACTGCTGTTTCCAAGTCATCGTTAGGTGTCTTAGAAGCCCACCCTGGTGTATGTTGGTGCCAGGAAGCATGAAAGCCTACCCCAGTTGTAGGTCATAGCCTGGCGTGACGCAGAAACCCTTGTCAGTTCTGATGATGAAACCTAAGGTTCAGGGAAAATGGAAGCCTAAGCTAAGACATCATGACAAATGCTCAGGGTGGAAGGCTCCCCCTGCAACATATAAATTCTGGAGTTCCTATCCATAATATATAGGTACTTATGTCTTACATAAGATTTTCCTATTTTATTGGGCCCATGCAAAATGGAAAAAAAATAATGTCAAAGGATACTTTTGGGGGAATAGGTGTGCTAATAACATGCTATATAATCCCTGACACATAGGTCTGGTAACAATATCATTACCAAGAAATATACATATCCCCTAATATTTTCTATTAAATAAGTCCAAAAGGGGCAAAACTATGTCCTGATAAAGAAGTGCATATAAAAATATATATAATAAGAGATACATCTATAGAAATATACATATACCCCTTAAATTTGTTGAATCAGTCCAATGGGGTAGAATCTGGAACACAGCTTCAGCCAGCAAAGTGATCTTAAAGTAGTCCATGAGGCATCTGGCTGAAGTCACAGGTCAAGATATGTCATTGAGACGATACTCACTAAAAAGTTAAATGATGTTGTAGATGTAGTTCACAGTGATGAATTTGAAGGAATGGGAGTGGGGTAGTGATCTAGGTCCTATGGGGAGTAGAGCTGTGCGGGTGAAAGGGTTAAATATGGAGGACAACAAATCTGAGGTGAGTGAAAGGTGGGAAATGGTAGGATTTGTAGAGTGGTAGGCAGGGGAAAGAGAGAGAAGGATGCTCAAGAACAGACATTCAAAAACAGACATTATGTAGAGTACAAATGGACATTAGACTGACATAAAGGTGGTCACATATTGTAGATCAATTAATAGGGTTACAGCTATTAAACTGATCCAGCTAATATTGGGTCAAAACACTTCAAAAGTATAAAGCCAGCATGTAAGGATAAGAGATAGTCTAATTCCTAGGAATCACTGCTGGTGATGGTAGACTTTACTATAGATTAAAAGCCTATAGGTTAAATAGTGTATAAAATATTCTCAAAATTATCTGCTTTTCCAGATCCAACTTTAGCATAACACTAAAGCCCTTTTTCAGAATTTATTTTAAAAATGTTTGTATAGAATACTATAACAAGAGTCTATATCATGTAGCATTGTTTTATGGATCTAGAGCATTCATGTTTCTTTCCTGTAGGAAACTATGAACAAAAACATTAGGACATGATCACAAACATACTTAAATTGAAAATAGGTTACCCAAAACATTCTTATGATAAGCACTTTAGTAAAAGCCTATAGCATCCAGGTACCTTCTCCAAGGTTATATCTCTGTGGATAAAACAGGTCACTTTTTGCAAATACAATCAAATTGAGAATAATTAGTATAAGACATTGATAATTTGTCAAGATATTTTTATAATGAGCATTATAATGGAAGTCCATAGTA
>PVKC010002112.1:0-45460 GCA_004027635.1 Crocidura indochinensis | reverse complement strand
TTTTTTCCCAATAAACATCCTTCCCAACATCCTTTACTATTTATAATTATAATTACCACATTTAGTCAAAAGTTTTCAAAATCATCTTGTTTAAATACTAAAGTCTCAATGCTCCATTACAGGATAAAAGGGGAATATTCTTCTATTCTGTTAATGTAATTTAATGTAGAGATGGATAAAGTTTAAATTCCCGAAAACAATGGGCTGTCTTCAAAAAAAAAAGCTATGAACTATCCTTAATCTATTTTTTTCATGATCAATTATATGTGTAAATGTGAAGGACTCCACACTAAATATTTTGAATTTATACTTTGATATGGTTCTCCCAAGAACTCTGTGATAGAAGGTATTCCTACTTTAGATAAGGTTTTCTTGGTTGCCTCTTTTGCCTTTCTACAAAATAAGGCAAAACATAACATATATCTTTTACTTCAAAAAATAAGACTAAAGGAAGAGTGATTGGGAAACAAGTTCTACTATCAGGCAAATCAAGGCTCAAAATCCTTATTTTACTAACTGCCGAAATCCAGAGAAAGATACTTTGTCCCTTTGTTTTCAATTTCCTTTTGATTTTGAGGGGGTTTGTACCTAGCAGTACTTAGGGCTTCCTCTTGGCTCTGGGCTCAAAGTCACTTCTGGTGGGGACCATATGTGTTCCAGATGTCAAATCCAGGTGGGTGGTATTCAAGGTAAGTTCTCTACTCACTATAATCACTGTACTATTCCTCTGGTCTTATATTTTTATCCCAATTACTTTTCTTATAAGATGAACATAGATGTCTCTGTTATAATGTGTTATAATTTATTTATTTAATAAATGATTTAATAATATAATTTATAATTTATGTTATAACATTCAAGTTATAGAGATATAAAATATTTCAAGCACTGTTTGATAACAGCAAGATGTGTTTGGAGATAGCACAGAGTAGTAGATAAATGGATGGGTAGATAATGACTGACTGACTACTTGGTAGGTAAGTGGATAGATAGATAAATTAAACTGACTTCACAAGTTGAACAATCAGCTTGGGAATTAATTCAGGTCCATTTGCTTCTGAGGCTCATTTCTCGTCTCTACTTCTGTTCATTACACCATATTTTTAAGTAAACTTCATAATTTAAAAAAAAATTACTTTCTCTAACCATATACAGTCATGCACTTTCTAGCCCTAGCAGTAGTGGTGGCAGATAAATGCCAGCTTCTCAGACTTTTTGTCCTTTCAGAGTCTAACCACAAAGGCAGAGACTTGATATTCAAAGATGCAAGGTACAGAAGAGACATGAAATAAGGGCCCATACAATGTCAAGAGACAGTGTCAGTCCCAGAAACTTGTCCCAATTCTTGTACAAATTCTCTGTGACATCTTTGGCTTTCTGAGCATTGTTTATAAAAATCAATAAAATAAGACTGGAATAAATTCATTCAAAGATTATTTACTGACTGTTTTTTTATATTCCAGGCTCTATGCTAAATGGCATGGATAAAAGAGGAATCATTTTCAGTTTCAACTCTGAGAGTTCATAGGCTCTGCAGAATTCCCAGCTTTTCTTCTAGTCACTGTGACTTTGCTGCATTAACAGTTTGCACAAATTTGGTCCTAGATGATATCTTAGGTTGTAGAGTAAATATGATTATCTTTGTAGTGAATTTTGAGAACATCTGGTTTCTATTTCCACTTTGTTAGGGAGGTTTTTATGGAGGAAGCAACATTTCAGGGGGTCTTTAAACAAGAGGAAGGTTTTGTCCCAGGGCCCTTAAGCTTCAGCAGTTGGCTGTATTTTCAAGCTTCTATATGGGAGTTGTCTAAATTTTGTTTTTGAAAATATAAATGTTCATCCGTGATTGGATCAGGGGACAAACACACATATCTGCCATATCTCATCATGAATATTGGTTAAAGTCCTGAAATAATTGTCATTGTCATTATTTTTGGAGATTTATGAAACAAGCATATATAGCCTAATAAACAAAAAAATAGTTTCCTAAAGCTGTTTTAAGATTTAGTAATCTATAATATTATAATACCCATGACTATACTAATATATATGCCGCTGGTCAAAGACAGCATATTTCTTGTATCTAGATTTTTTATATAAAGCATATTTTCTGCATAATTGCATCTATATTGGAAACACTATAAAATAGGAAAATGGTATAAATGTTTGTTGGTTTATGACAACTTTACAAAAGAAAATGATCTTGATATTCTCATATGAAGATTACAATATTATCTAGCATTATCATTCACAGTTATCTTCAGATTAATAAAAATAATATATTGAGGGAGCCGGGAGGTGGCGCAGGAGGTAAAGTGCCTGCTGCCTTGCCTGCGGACCACGGTTCGATCCCCGGTTCCCATATGGTCCCCCGTGCCTGCCAGGAGCGACTTCTGAGCGCATAGTCAGGAGTAACCCCTGAGCGTCACTGGATGTGACCCAAAAACCAATATATATATATATATATATATATTGAACAATTCAATTCATACAAGATGCTGTTAAATTCAAAGAGAAAATGTGTTTACCTTTGCAGCTAGACAATTTAAAATACAATCAATCACATAAATATGCAGGACTGGGTAGGAGAGATAGTATAGTTTGTAGGGCACTTGCATTGCATGGAACCAACCCAGGTTCTATCACTAGTACCACATATGGGTCCCATAGCACTACCTCAGATGAGCCCTGAACACAGAATCAGGAATAATAATCCCTAAGAATAGCTATATATCACACAAAAACAAACATAATTCTGGATTTCCAAATTTGAGATACAAACTATAATGGCTCAGTAAGAAGATAAATGTCTTGGTTAAAAGCAAAATGCTATGCTTTGTGTAGTATTCTTAAGAATGAATTTACACTTTGCAAAACAACCAAATGCGAAAGAAGGCAACATATTATTTTGGAGGTTTCTTGCTCTTGTTTTTCACTATGGCTTTTGTTAATGTCTCAAATTATTTAGCCTCTGGAATATTGCAAAATTATTGGAAAATGTCAGTGCTGAAATTGGGAATATAAATAATACTTGGTATTCTTCTTTTGCCTAGGTTTTTTCTAAGAAAATCATTCACCTGAGTAATATCATAAAAAATAACAGCAATTCATATTGCTTACATTGAAAGTACCAGTTCAATACAAATAATAATGCATACACTTTAATCCTCTTACTATGAAAAATGTACAAAATAATGGTAATCAAATATAGTTTCTTCTATCGATGATTTAAAAGTTTATTCTAACATTTTCATGTCAAAGTGCTACCATGTATTTTTAAAGAAATATTTATCTTTATGCAAAATAGAATTCTTGGGGCCCGGGAGATAGCATGGAGGTAAGGCATTTGTCTTTCATGCAAAAGGTCATCGGTTCGAATCCCGGTGCCCCATATGGTCCCCCGTGCCTGCCAGGAGCAATTTCTGAGCATGGAGCCAGGAGTAACCCCTGAGCACTGCCGGGTGTGACCCACAAAAACAAACAAACAAACAAGCAAAATAGAATTCTTAAACAAGTTTTTGTATTGATTGTCATTAATAGTCACCATAAGTTTATGCTATTGGGTGATTTATAGAGACATTGCTACAAAAAAGAAAAGATATAAAATTTAAAAGTCAATGAAGATCACACACACAGTGGTTAAACAGCAATCTTTGGGAGGCTGGGTGCCTGTCATGAAAACAAACTGTTATTCTTTCATTTTGCATATCAAAATTGTTCCTTAGATTATTAAGTAAAATCTTAAAATGTACATATATGTGCAAAGCCTTTCATTTAAAACTGGCCAACATTGAAACATCCAGACAATTTTAGATTATCACTAACAGCTGTGGAGACCTAAGTAAAACAAAAGTAAAATTCACAGCCAGGGTCTGTTAATATTAACATTAGCCTATCAGATAGTGTCGATTCTGAACTCCTTTTATAGGCATAAAAATGCAACAATATTTCCAGAGATATAATACAGCAACTGGGGCACTTGCCTTGCATACAGTCAACAGGGGTTCAATATTTGGAACCCCATCTGGTCCCATAAACCCCACCAGGAGTCATCCATAAGTATTCCCAGAGCACCCCTTGGATATATCTTGGTGATAAGGAGTTTCTGCCTATGCCTGGAACAAAATATTTTTTGTTGATTTTGATTTTGTGCCAAATCTGGTGGTACTCAGAGCTTACTCCTGCCTCTGTTCTCAGCTATTATTTCTGTTTAGTTCCAGGGATCATATGGAATGCAGGGATTAAACTCAAATCATCTGCATGCAAGACAAGCATCTGCACTATACTATCTCTCTGACCCCATGGTCCAAAATCTTAAAGACAGATAATCTAATATGGTTCATACAAGAGTATTTAACAAATAATTTCCCATCTAGTTGTGAGATGGAAGTTGTAAGGGATGTTGTGATGGTATCTAGAAAGAGAGCACTGGGGGTGGGGAAAGGCAGACACTGAACAAAGACAGGCAAGAAAAAAAGTTTGGTTGGAAATCACAGTGAATATCAGGAATATTATTTCTGTTGAGGGTCACTACATACCCTTGCATTCTGCCATTTTTGTCTGTTTGTTTTTGGATCATAGTTGGCTGTGCTCAGGATCTGTGCTTAGGAAGTATTCCTGGTGGTGATCTGGGGACCAATCATATGAGATATGGGGGAATTGAACCTAGATTGATCAAGCACGCAGGGTAAGCAAATGCCATAACTGCTGTACTATCTTCTACAAACACCCTGCTACTATAATCTTCCTGATCTCTTATTCCCTACCGTTTTCCTTATTGATGTCACAGTTAATTTGAACACTATTACTCTAATTACTTAATATATTTATCTCTCCCCTTTCCATGAAATGCATGTAGAACTGAAGATCAAGGGTACCACCCATTCCCACCCTGTTCATGCCCTAAACATGTCCTCCTCAGAAAATGGCCTTTGGGAATACCCAGGTCTTTGAGGATAAATACATGGAGAGAGAAGGGAAGAGAAACGATTCTCTCTCTTTGGTATGAGTCACATTCGAATAAGAGTATGTGAAAGATCCTTTGTTTCCCTGTACTTCCCCTTCTTATTCTCAGATCAATATTAGATAATAGGCAGTTCTCTTTTCAAAATATTTCATTCATCTATGAAAAGACAAATAGCATTTTTCAAATTTATTTTTGGGCCACACTGGCCAGAGCTTAGGGGTTACTCCTGGCTCTACACTCAAAAAATCGCTTCTGACAGGCTCAGGGGACAATATGGGACAGTGGGGATTGAATCAGATTCACCCTGGGTCAGCCACATGCAAGGCAAGTGCCCTACTACTGTGCTATCACCCCACAAAAGGCATTGCTACTTTGCCTTTTAATACTGTTCTTTTGCTAGCAAACCAAGGTTATGGACAGAACTAACAGTCAAGATAGAGGAATTTTATTCTGATTGGATAGAGAATTTAGGTAACAATGATTACTATCTAAATACACTGCTTAAAATATTTTTATTGAGGCCATTGTATTTTTCACGGTTTTTCCACAGTTGTATTTCAAGCACTTAGTGACAGTGAATTGGGGCCATTCCTACCACTAGTGTTGTCCTCTCTCCAACATAGTTCCCCGCATGCCTCCCATACCTCCACCCCTAACCCCCAGGACTACCAGTGTAACAGGCCAATTTTGTGTTTAGCTTGTTGTGGTTTGGGTTTCTTGATTCTATTTTCATTGACTTTGGCTTTGATATTTAGATCTGAACACCCCCGACCAAACCCACTCCTGAGACCACTTGGCCCCTGGGTCCCGCTCACTTTTTCTTTTCCTTTTCTCACATTGTAGGAAGACATAGAAATATGAGACAAAGCAAAATGATTCAAGTTCTATGTTCTATAAAAAAAAAGGCAGGAGTTCTAACTCTCAAATATAAGTAAAATTAAAAGAAGAAAAGAAAAAATGGGGAGGGGCAGATTTGGCTTTATTGTCATTTACTTTTTGCATTGGCACAGCAAACGTTGGGGAAATTAGAAAGGAGATAAATACATCTTCAAGGAGAGAGAAAACCACTTAGGGAGTCGGTGAGGACATTTTTTCTGGTTACATTTATGTAATGTACTAATCGATACAAATTGTGTAGAAGTAATCCTGTCTAGTTGAAAAAGGAGAAAAAATTTGCATACCATTTTTAATCTCTGCTTTACCACATAGGTGCTATATGGTCCTTGTACTGCTGCTGAAACAAAAGTTCAACAAATTAGTGACTTGCAACAAACACAAAATTAAATACATATACTTTATTTTATAATATTTTTATTTAAGCACCATGCTTATAGACATGATTGCAGTTGGGTTCCAGTCATAAACAGAAAACCCTCTTTCACCAGTGCAACATTCCCACCACCAATTTTTTGGCAAGGTTAGTGTCCTAGAAATGGCTTATTTCTCAGGCCCTTATGCCTGCAATTCGTGACAATTGCCACAAGATGGTGGCAGTGCCTTATCATGGAAATACAGGTAAGTATTCCCTGGTGTTGGAAGACCTAGGGAAAATAATCTGAATTATTTTATGCTCAAGCTTTTTCATGCATTTCTATAGTGGGCTTCGCTCATAAAGTCAATATGTTACTAAATTTTAGTGAGAAACAGAGAAGCATACAAACAGAATGGGAACAAATTATAGGAAAAGTAGGATGCATGAAGACTTAATGAGTTGATCTTTATACTTTACAGTTAATTTTATCTGAAGCTGAGTTCTTCATTTGTGCACTGCCTTTTCTTTTAACCCCAGTCTCCAGGGATAAGCAAGTATATCATGAAGCTATGCTAAAATTTACCTGTCTGCCGTTAGATGGGTATCCTGCCACTTTTAACTCATGCACAGGCCTCTCCAGGTCCAGATGTCCTGCATATCTGTCATTTTCTTCTTTGACTTGGAACCATCCAAGCTTTATCTATCCCAGGGACCTACAACTCTGGGAGAAGTACAATCTTGCCACTGGCTCTGAAAGGTTTTCTTAATTATGATGGAAAGAAGGAAGACTAAGTGGTATCTTCCTAGGCATCCCGTTAGCCATCACAAGTCCCTTATGAGACCCAGATGGCACAGGAATTGCTGCTGCAGATATCATTGTCTTCTTTACCTGCAGTACTTATTTCTCTTACCCAGCACAGTCAAATGTAGCTTTTTCTTGTGAAACTTCTCCTACAGGCCCTTTTTTTTTTTCCAAATCAGTGAAATTTCCCTCCATTTTGAATGTTTCACACACAATCCTGGTGATAGTAACTTTTATATCATCACAAAGATCTAAAACCATCATTTTCCTCAAATAAGGTTAATTGATGCTTCAATGGATATCTAGGGCTACATGGACACTGATAGTCAACATTGGCATGAGTGTATATGTCAAGATTTAATAAGAGCCACAAATTAATCCATATGTATTTGTGCCAAGAGATAAAATATTGTCCAGGTAATAAACATGATAAAAATGTGGTTTAAATTGACCTTAGGGTGTACACTTTCTTACACCATTGTTCTAGTGCCTAAAAGAATTGTTTTAAATGGATCTTAGGGATATAGGTGTCAAGGACTTTTACCTTGCCCCATCTTTGCCTCTTTCTTTACTCCTTCATCTTCTGCTTTCTTCTTTCTCTCTCTCTCTCTCTCTTTCTCTCTCTCTGTCTCTCTGCCTCTCTAGCTTTCTGTTTCTCTTTCTTTCCACACACATAATCTCTCTTTGATTCCTTTCTCAGTTTTTTCTTTATGTTATGATCGAAGGGATTTCCAGACCTGCGTGTTTGAGGAACTGCGGTCAAAGGATCATAGAGTTTGATCTATTGGAATGAAAATAAAAAATTCTTTTTTGGTAGCTTAACAAGGAGGGTGGGGGAGTGAGTTCCAGTCTGAGTACAAGGAAGGTTTGGAGAAGTTTTCTCGAAATAAAGTGTTAATATTTGCAAAAGAAGGCAAAGATAAAGGTGCTAGGAAAATTTTCAAAAAGTCTCCTTCCTTTACAAATACCCGTAAGTAGAAAGTTGATGAGTGAATGTGCTATGCAGCTGTGAACCACTTGTTCCAGGTGTTAAATTGGTTTTCAAGAAGTCTTCTGGATCTGTCATTTCAACCCTGAAACGTACCAGTAAATGCTGGGTCTTTTGACACTAGCTCCTGGTAGCCCCAGGAAGATAGAAAATACACCAGCCCTCACCAACTATTTTGCCTCTGCCTCATTTTTTTCACGTTTGTTTCCCTGCTGAATTTAGGATTCCTTATTGATTGGACCAATGTCTTGTTCCTAATTGTTAATTTTGTTCCCAGCAGATAGTCTGGAAATAGAACATAGGTCAAATCAGGAATGTTTCTCATGGAATTCCATTAATAATTATTCTTCAGTGAGCAGAAGAACTGATAGAACACACATAGCTGGTACTGTTAGCCTACTAGAATCACACCTTATCACAGTGCCATGAACTAGAAACAAATCAAACATTTGGAGGAGAGACTTGGCATCACTGCCTGAACCTTTGCACACCAGTCAAAATGTGTATTCTTAGGAACTCACATGCTTGATTAACTTGCGAAGTTGACAGGAAGCAGTCAATCTGTTGAGCAAGTTTGTATTTTATAAACCAGATGTTTGTTATTATTATTCATCATTTCCTTTGATTCCAGAACACTCCCCATTATGGAGCATAGGAAATGAAGGCTAATGAAGAATATATAATTAATATACAATAGACTACTGCAATGAAGCTCAAAGCCTGGACAAGTCTAATTAAATGGCAGTTGCTCATTTTAGGAGCCCCACTTGGAATTAAGCTAATGGGATTTTGCTCAGATGGACCATGGTGACCCCCTCTCCCACTCCAACCCTTTGGAAAAGGAATGTTGACTCTATGTCTGCGTTTTTCTTGGAAGCAATGTATATGAATCATAAGCAGTTCCCCCTAGCAGCCTTTACAGGTTTGGGGACCACAGAAAAGTTGAGACCCCCTAGAGCTGAAGACAGAGGGTGTCTGGCTGTGGTTGGCTACATAACTTCTTGGTGGTCTGGAATAAAAACATTTGCCCCTCTAGCTTCTGTTTCCTATGGCAATAGTACAGAATGTCTTTCTATCATAAAGTGCTTACAGTGCAGATTAACTTTCAAATTGATGTTCCTTCTCTATGAAATGTTTAAGTAATCCAGAACCCAGACCTGTGGAGTCTAGGGAAAATGAAGCTGCAGGGTGCAGAAGACCATCTTAACGTTGTGCAAGTGATCTTTCCAGAGCGCCGCTAGCAACTGTGTCTGTACTGATGAGCTGGTATGCAACAGGAAGGCTGTAAGACAGCCTTCTGGACACTCTGGCTCAAATCTGGCTGAAACTCTTCCACTTAGAAGAGGTGTACAAGAGCTTACGGGGGAAGTGCTGCTGATCTTGCTGCATTTTCTCTGTTTACCCAGGGCTGGTTACAAATGAGTAGTTTGGTATACAAATGCCATATTACAGGGTTCCTTTAAAAAGTAATGATGCAATAATTACACTTGGAATTAGCCCTTGAGTAAAGTTAGATTGTATTGTAGCTTAATATTTGGAAGTTAGTTTCCTATAATCTTGTGTCTGTGCCAGGTCAATTACCAGTGATTTATAACTGATTTTTACTCGTTGCAGGGAAAAGGCTTCATTTCTCATTATTGTCAATGGTATGTTTTGATTTCATCCATGATACATGTTGGCTTTGCTTAGATTTTTTTATTTGAGTTTCAAAGTGAAAGTTGCTCAGGGTTATGGATCGACTCAAATTATTTTTTAAAATAGTAATAAGGATTAAATCAGGGGCAGAATATGAGTAGACTTTTGACTTTAAGAGAGATGGGATGACTTTGCCTTAGGAAGTGGTTTTGCACAACCCCAGTGGTGACCATAATTACTTTAACTATTTTGACAATGTGTTAGAATTAAACTTTTATAAATTGTACTTTCAACTTTATTTCATTCTTAGCAACCATATCTATCAGTACTATCTCATAGATAACTTTTTAAATTAACAAGTCAGACCAATTTTATTTACTTATTCTTACATCAAATTAGGCTTCTATAAATAATAGATTATACAATTGCCATGTATACTTGGCAATATTTATATATATATATATGTAGATATTTACAGGAAGGAAGTAAAAGGGGAAAGAGATTACGAGTGAGAAAGAGGAAGGGAAAGAATAAGAAAAAGAGGAGAGAGATATAATTTTAAGAAATTGCCTTATGAATTTATGAGAAAAGACATGTCTGGACTATTGAAAGGCAAGTTGACAGATTGTAAATTCTATTAAGAGATAATGTTGCAATTTTCAGTTTGAAGGTAAACCATTAAAAATGCTTTTTCCTTGGTAAATCTGCTTTTTTTTTAATATCCTTAAATAATTGGATGAGGCCCGTTCAGGTTGAACAGTAATAACTGTTTTATAGGACTCTATAATTTAAATATTCTTCTCCTCTAAAAATTACCTTTACAGAAACATTTGTAGTGCCTTTTGGTCAACAATGGGGAACCATGTTTATCCAAGTTAAGATGCAAAAATAATTAGGTATCACTATGAATTCTCAGTTTTTAGGACATGAGATTCTGACCTCATCTTGTTTTTCATAGTCTTATCTTCATATACTTGTACAAGAAATGAAGGTATTGTCTGTGTGTTCACATGTATATATGAATATATGTGTGTGTTGTGAAACAAACAATAAATGCATGCCCCTTCTTTACTGTTAGGAGTTTTTCCCAATGGTTGGCAGCTTCTCTTTACTTCACTGATTATTGAAGGGAGGGGCATGGAAAAGACTGTGATCTAAAAATGATTTTCAAACGTTAATGTGAGTAATATGAATAAAGTCATGATTTGAAGGTCTGGAGTGAGTCTTGGATCCTTACATGTCTCATGCTGCTATGGCATTCTCTGAATACCACTGTAATAGCAGTGAGGTACTAGAGCTCTAAGAATCCTGAAGAACACTATTGAATGAATGATGGGTGGAGATTAAAACCCTCTGTATGAGGTCATGTAAGTTATAGGCATTTTGAACACTTAGATTTTTATAGGATCTTTTTTCATCATTACTCCTCCCAAGGAAATTAAGACAATAATATCTGAGTTTTCTACAGGATCATAGTAGAAAAAAATTTCCCAAACATGAAAAAATATCCTAGCCAGAAGAGTCTGCATTCTCATTTGCAAATTGATTCATTTGAGTTTTGAGCATATTATTAAGTCACAAAGTGTCCCTTCTGCTCAGACTTGCCATGATTACGTTTTTTTGTCTAATAGCAATATTTTTCATCTTGTTATCACCTTCAAATCTGGTCCTTACTATTCATATTCTCCCAAAAGCAAAGAAATAAATATAGTGTACTTGGAGACTTCTAAAAGCCAGGTATCATGTTGAATAATTCTATATTATGTCTTCATGGTATCAATGCGTTATTTCATCTGAGGACATTCAGATAATGAAGTTCATAAAGATTCAAAGTTGAGATCTGAACCAGGGCTGTCTTCAATCTAGGTACCTGGAATTTGGTTTTCTCATTTATTTTTGGAAAGGTAGCAACTCATTCTTTTCTTAAAACACTGTGTAAAAAAAGTTATGGATGATGTATTTTGATGCAATCTCAATGGGTTAAAATATTTTGTGTGGCAAGGTTCAAGAGCTCTTTCAGGAGAGACATTTAGCTTCTTAGAAATGACTGGGAGATCAGAAAATCAACTTATTGTTTTGTTTTGTTTTCCATGTGGGGTTGGCATTCAGAGATCCATAGAAGTCCAAAAGCGCCTTGACTTGGCTACCATGGAGAAAATAAATGCTTCCAGATTCCATTGTTTCCAGCCAAGGCAACTCATAAAAATCTCATACACTCCTGCTTTCTGATCCTCAATTTTCAGATTAAGGAGCTGCATTAATATTACACAGATTGAACATAAATGTCTGCAAAGTAAAATAGTAAAAACAATCTGTGGCAGTAAAATAAAATGAGTCATTAAGAGTCAATCATGCTTTATTTGAATCAAAATAGTTGAACACAGTCAACAGTTCAAACTGGAATGATTCATGGTAACTGACTTGGTTTCCCCAGGTATGGGCTGAGGTTCTAATTGGAAAAATCAGGGAGGAAGGAGGAGAGCCACCACTGCCATTGAAGCTATATACTTAATTGTCACTGGATCACTCTCCATCCCTTCTATCAGGGGAGAGAGTCCCCAGGGATAGCCACCACTGTGGCTTCCACTCTGCTCTCTGATGATTGGTTTTTCTCTATCCATCCAGCTTGCTGATGATCAGGGCCTTGTCCTCATGACCACGGTCGCCATGCCTGTGTTTAGTAAGCAGAATGAAACTGTGAGTACATGGCTTTATTTTGTTCTTGATACCAATAATTTTATACTGAGTTCTTTGGGAATAAGCCTGGTGACATTTCATTGATTGACACATTAGCTGGCTGATCTACAACTTTCCCTCACTTTCAGTCTTGCTGTTAAAGAATGATGAAATCTAAGCACATAAAGAAATTCAAACATACCCCCTTAAACAGAAATCAGTGTTTTTCTGAGATGATAAATGTTAAATGATGAGAAAAAGGAATCCCTTAGAAAATCCTTGCTTGTGGTAGTATGAAGTCTCTCTAATTTGAAGTTACCTGCAGAAGTCACTCCCTTTCAAAGACTGGTAGCAATGCATCACAAACAGGATGGCTTAACACAAAATTGATTAGCATAACAATTCCAGGACTTGACACCTAAAGCAAAGAATGGGCAAGACCAAGCTTCCTTCAAAGGCCCCAGGGAAGATACCACCTCTTCCTGTAGGCCTAGATGTGCCTGCAGTTGGGTTATATAACTATAATGTTCTATTTTTACCTGGCTTTCTTTACTGGTGGGACTCCATGTCCTCTTTTTATAAAATCACCAGGCATCGACTATGAAATTTCTCTTTAATCCAGGATGATTTTACTTTGAGATCTTCAATTAATTTTATCTGCAAAGACCCTATTTCCAAATAAGGTTATCCTCTGAAGTTATGGGTATACTTATCTTTGGAGAAAATAATGAAAATTATTTGTATCTTCTTCTGGAAGGTATTTTAGACACTAGAAAGTTTCAACACATCACATGAACCTGAGAACCAGAATGTTCTATCCTTCCCAGTTAGAAAGAAGATAGAATTTTCTTTCACTTGGGCACCAGATGGCAATTTAAATTGAGGCCATAGTTAACAGGCTAAGGATTTCCTATAAAATATTCTTAAGAAAAATTTGTTATGATCTTTTCCTTACCTTAACTGCTTGAAACTTGTATTTTTTCACTTCAATTTCTAATTTTCAGATGCAAAAAGAGAATGGTTATTCAGATGTCTTTCTTAGCAGATGTGTATACTAAGGATATAATAGGCAACATTTGAACTAAAATATACTGTAGTTTTGTCAATTCGTTAAGTGTTTGGGGGGGAGGATGGAGTTACATTGGGTCTGTCTTGGGGATCTGGATTAATCTTCAATCTCTTCTAGTAAAAAAGGAGACAGTAGCATCTCAAAAGACTTTATTTCCTCCACTAAAGTAATTATTGTTGAATGTTTTTTTCAACAGAGATCTAAAGGCATTCTTCTGGGTGTGGTGGGTACTGATGTCCCTGTGAAGGAACTTCTGAAAACCATTCCCAAATACAAGGTAATGAACCACTTAATGTTTCATCAAGAATCAAATGTCCAAAAGAAAATCTAGGTATAATAATAATTAGGATTAGGATAACAGTAAGCAAAGGGTCTTTTGCTCTTCTTCAGGTGCCTCTTCCTAATTTGACCAAAGTATAGTAGGCTAGTACACCCAAATTTGCCAATATAAGGACAGTCCATTTGTGTAGGTTTGTAGATGTCTGTGCAAGTCTATACAGGTCTATACGGCTAAGCACCTTGGATGATTTTCTAAGCCATTCCAAACTCACTCCCATATGGGGACCTCCCTTCTCCCCACAACCCCACTTGCTTAATCTTTGCAGGAATTCATGGTGATACAAAGGAAAAAGAGTCTCAGACTTTTGAATTGCATCTTGAATGGGGATGAGGTTCAAACGACTGTTGTTATTTTTTTTATTCCAATGTTAAATAATTTTTGTTTCAAATTCTGAGGGTTATTGCAGAAGCAGAGTAAATAATTTTGGAAAGGAAAACAGGAGACATCTTATGATCTCTTTTTTGAGAATTTAGAACAACATCAGGAGCCAGGAATGGCATGGGCTCAGGGAAAAACTCCTTCTGAAAGGGACGCAGAAAAGTCAGAAGGAGGAAGACAATGCTATGGTCCGTATCAACCATACTTTGGGACAACCAGCACACTGTTTCTAACACCATTCCTTTCATTTATTTTCCCCTGCAGTTTTGGATGGAGGGAGTCTCAGGAACCATCTGAATATTTCTCCCAGACAGGTTAACTCTGTTATGGAAAAAGGCATTCTGAATTTCTCATCATTTCTTAGTGGGGTGAGGATTAGGATCAACCCAGATGGGCCCTTGCCTAAGCAGAAGGCTGCCCTATTACTGAAGTACCACACTGTTGCCCCCAATCCCAGGATGGTTGCAGAGTAGAGTAGCTATGAAAGTGGTGGCAGGAGCCATCCTGGAATCCAGGTACTTTGGTGAAATATAGCAGATTACATTCATCAAGTACTCTCAGACATTATGCATTGGGTATTGCCTATGGCAAGCTTCCAAACATTTTTCTGATAGGTGTGTATTGTTGCAGCCATTCTACTCATACAGAAGCTCAGGTTCTCAAGGTGTTCCGTGTTTTCAGAGCTCAGAGTCATTTTGAAGAAAGTAGTGATATATATTATTATAACATTATAATTATATATTGTTATATTACATATTGTATAATATAGTATATTTTATAATATAGAAAGGCAAAAATAGTAAGGAACATATAAATAAATATATAATATATACATATATCAATGAATATATTTTATATAATATATAAGTATAATAAATGAATACATAATACATAATAAAGACTTAAAGAGATGTATAATATATAATATAAATCTAAATATATCTTATATATTATATATCAAGCCCACATTCTCCCTTGAACATGTTTTGCTTGTCTCTTCCCATATTCTCTCTTAAAATTCTCTTAAAGTCTTTTAAGAATTTTCTCTTCTCTCCTCTCACATTTTTCTAAGCAAGTTTTGTTAAATAAAAACCATTTTACATCACTAAAAAAACCAAGCAAACTAAATTTCAGTCAGGTTTGTGTAACTTCTGTTCACACCTGCTTAAAACAATTATAAGCTGTTGAGACCTGCTACCATCTCATATAACACCTGTGATATTATTTACTTAATATTTCTTTTGTAAATTGATTAAAAGTTTTCTTTAACAATTGTTGTTATGATTTGGGTCTAGAGAGATAGTTGAAAAGTTGAAATGTTTGTATATGTTTTGCAGGTGGTAAGCCTAAGTTTGATTCTTGACATCATGTGGTAACCTGAGCACCACTTTACAAACAAACAAAAAAGAATCTTAAAAATTAGTGTCTTATGCCATTCTAAAATAAATAATAAAACTTTAAATAGCAATATAAAATATACATATTATTTGTGTTTATGAAATATAAATCTACTCCATGAAATTATCAAATCTTTCTTTTTCTGTAACTGGTAGGATAAACGGAATTACCAAAGGACCACCTCTCTCTTGGGTTCCATTTAGTTTAATGTTGGGCCCATAGTCTATCAAAAATTATTGATTTCTATAATGTTTAATTTAAGAAAGTAAAAATGCTCTATAAAAATGAAGCAATGCTGGGATATGGAGACTTGTTCTATCTGGGGTGCTGATCACCCTAACTTCTGAGTCTCTTGTCAGCCCTAGATATCAGCACCATTACTACCATCTAGGAGCTCAGCATAATTTACCTCACCTGTTGGCCCAATGTTCTCTGGAGCCCTGAACAGTTTGGGTCTTCTCAGAATTTTTCAAGTGGCCTCATAACTTGTTCCTCATCTTGTGGTGGAATCTTCTTGAATTTACAAAGCATACCTATTTGCATAGGTTAGAGTTAAAAGAGTTAAATGAGGTTAGAGTTGAATGTACAAGGCACATCTCTTTGCATAGATTAGAGTTAAATTAGTGTGCTACTTTCATAACTAGAGGAGTTGAACTTTAGGCTACAGTCTAGTGTAAAGTCACGTACAAAAGGTGAACTCAATATCCAAAGGACTTTCCTGCTTAGGTTTATAGCAATGGCAACAGTTCTTCTGAAATCACTCACTTCCAAAGCTCTGAAGCTAACTCCATCATCTCTCAGGGCTTTAATAGTTGAAATCAAATTTCTAGAGGCATCATAGGATATTGTGAATTCACTGTTGATTCAAATTTGTGTGTATGCATTCGTGTGCACTAAGATACTTATGGCATTTACTCACTTAATGACAAGTATATGCACTGTAATCTGCATTTTGCAGGTAAAGAAATGGAGACAAAAAGTTGAAAATCTTGCAAAGTCCCTTGACTAACAAACTGCAATTTCTGTTACCATCATCCTGTTTATTATTGGAACAAATGCAAGATTGTTATAATAGTAACAGAATTAAAATAATATATTAAGGGCCTGGAGAGATAGTACAGTGGCATTTTCCTTGCAAGCAATCAATCCAGAACCAAATGGATTTGGTTCGAATCCGAGTGTCCCATATGGTCTCCCGTGCCTGCCAGGAGCTATTTCTGAGCAGACAGCCAGGAGTAATCCCTGGGCACTGCTGGGGGTGGCCCCAAAACCAATATATATATATTAAAACAATAGTAATAGTAACCAATAAAATATTCATTTTATCTGTTCATGGTACAAAGTACTTCATAGAAATTATTACCACTGAATCCTCATTACTTTCCCAAGAAACTTGGTCTC
The DNA here is from genome assembly GCA_004027635.1 of Crocidura indochinensis. Lineage (NCBI taxonomy): Eukaryota > Metazoa > Chordata > Mammalia > Eulipotyphla > Soricidae > Crocidura > Crocidura indochinensis. Next base: position 28,555 of record PVKC010002112.1, on the reverse strand, counting down.
ATGTCCTCTTAAAAATGTGAAAAACAATTTCTCATTAATATGCAACCAATAAAAGGTCAAGGTAAGAAAATGAAGAGAGGAAGATTGGCCATAGAAAATGGAGGAGTTGTGCTTGGAATGTAGGCATTATATTTCATGTTTTCATAAGTCATGCTGGAAACCAGAGAGCAGGCTTAGTCTAACCTAACTTATTGTCCCTCCCCTGACTTCTGCCAAGAGCCTGAGGAAAAGGTGTGCACCTCAGCCAAGGGTAGCCCTATGGAACCCTCTCTTTTGCAAGAGACAGCTTCAGGGAGCAAAGGTAGACCACACCTTTCTCTTCTGATTAACACCTTATAAAAGATGAGTCAGCTCTTGGCTCTTAGGGATTTTCCCCAGAAGATAGATTTTTTTTTTCTTTTCCCTTAACTTCACAGATTTCCCCTCAAGTGATCAGACTTCCTATAATTTTTATTAAGAATTCCAGACACCTCAGCAATAATTTCCAGACACCAAAACCCCTGTTAACATAATGAGCCATTTTATAATTGGGTCCACTCCATTAACCCAAAGTCTCTGTGCTTGGAAGAGAAACACGTCCTTCTCAAGGCTGTTGGACCACGGGAATCCTGGGAGAATGTTTTAGGACAGGATCTCTTTGGCAACCCAATATGCTGAGAGGCCGAATGTCTGATCTGTTCTCTATTACTATATGAGCCTGCACATTGGAATGGACAGGAAGACTGGTTCTATTTTGGAATAAATAAAAGTTAGAAACCTCATTTGTATATAACATTGGGCCCCAACCAAATGTTGTATATTATCATATCATAATTCTTTAGTTTTCTGAGAGATTCATGCCCAGAATAGGTTTATCAAAATATATTGACTCACTTTCTTCTTGCCCATGCCTAGTTAATTCTAGACAGATACCACCAATTAATCAGTACGATTTTAAATATATTTTTCTGTGTCTGTTCTCCCAAGAAGTATTTTTATCAAATAGTTTCTCGAAGGTCAGAAGACTTTCTCAAGTACAGCTTTGAGGTGAACTGATTATGTGCCTTCCATGACAAGCCATGTTTTTCTCTTTGGGGCTTATTTACCTTAGGTCCAGTTTAAAAGATGAACCATATAACATTTAATTCCATTGACACATGTCTGAGTGCAGCAAATCTTAATTTGGACTCCTGATGTTTGCCAAACACTATGATAGACATCAGGGAAGAAAAAGATGAAGCTGCAACTCCATTTTGATGAGGGTGCCTTATCTAGAATAAGACAGAGGAAAGAAAGAAGATCCAGCTAGAGTTGAGTGACAGGAAAATAAGTCTAGAATTTTCATGCAGAACAGGGAAAGTTGTAATGAAAACATATTTAGTACTATATGGAAACGGTATGAAAATGGAGGAAAATGAAGGGAAGATAAAATGTATATACATATACATATATATCTTTTTTAAGAACAAGATATAATCCTAAGTCTCATTGCATTGCTTGTGTGAGAATTAGTAAGAGGAGAATGGGAAAGTTATTGCTCTGGGTAGCTGGTTCTATGAAATAAAGAACTCAGTGAGATATTTTTTCTTGTGGGGTGTAGGGAACATACCTAGAAGTACAAAGGGGTAACTTCTTGCTCTACATTCAGAATTACCCCTGGGAGAACTTGGTTAACCATATGGGATGCTGGGGCTTGAGCCAGGCCAGCCATGTGCAAAGAAAGTGCCCTATTCACTGTATATCTCTCCAGCCTCATAATTTTTTCAATTTTATTACTTTATTTGCACATCATTGTTTACAAAGTTGTTCATAATACAGTGGTTTCTATCATCTTATATTCCAACAACAGTCACACCACCAGTTTAACATTCTCTCCACCATTGTACCCAGTTTTCCACCAATCATCAAACCTTAGAAAGCACAAAATAATTTACTTTAGATTACTTGTCACAATTAAATGGTAATGGAATTATCAACAAAGTCATTAAATTTGTGAAAAACTGTTATATTCATAGTGGAGTCATTGTTTGAAGATATACTAAACTAATTCTTGCTAGGCTGATTTTTTTGCAGGCTATTATTGACTTTGTGGGTAGAGATGGCTTCTCTACTACTTTCACATCGAATTCGATGTGTTCTTACTGGGATGTCAATATTGTGATCTGTATGTGCTCCAGGAATTCCAGAATCTGTGGAGCCAGGTAGAGGAGTTGCTATGGCAACAGCTATGGAATATGAGTGCAGCTTCTGTGGGTGAGGGGTGGGGACTCTCATTTGCACCCACTCTGAGAAAATCCCAACATTTCCAGCCCTGAAACTAGCATACCTAGAATTTTTGTTGGTTTGTTTCTCTGCAGAGATTATTCTTGAAGCAGTGAAGTTGGGTCATTGGTATAATAGCAATTGTGGGGAATAGGTATGAATGCCAAGGCTTGTGGCAGGGTACGGGTTTGCCTGCCCTCCTTCCAAGGGCATCTCAGAGTTTTCAGCTGAGAGACTAGTGTACTCAAGAATTTTAGCACTTTTGCTTCTATCTTTTTGGAGAATAGAAATGAATCTCCGTAGAGACTGGTGTGTGTGTGTGTGTGTGTGTGTGTGTGTGTGTGTGTGTGTGTGTGTATGTGTGTGACAAGACTGTGTCTGTGGGACCTAGGTGTGCCAATGGAATTCTTCAGGAGGTTGCCATTTTTGCTATGGACCCTGAGTAACAGCGAGTGGAAGAAGAAGGGTAGGACATTCACCTAGAAGTGAGACACTGGAGAAACAAGATAGACATGTCCGTAGACAATATTTACCAAGCAAAGGGGGTTCAATATCTGTAATGAAGATATTACCTTACTAAGGAGAAGTGGGAACCATTTAGAAAGTTGTTATGTTAAATATGGATGCTTGGTAGGGTAATGAGATAATTCCATTGGAGTCATTTCTGCAAGAAAAATCAGTGATTGCTAAGAAATCACTAAAAGTCACAAAGGGTTTGTTATTACTTGGGTTGAGAAAATGGGATAAATAAAAGATATCTCAGGCTGATGTTTCTACGTTGGGAGTTCTAAGTGAGGTAGTGCATGACAAAAAAAGAGGTGTGAAGGGAAATAGCTGCCATATTGGACTAGAGAGAAGTATGAAGTGAAGTCCCACGGAGGTGACTGGTTAGAAACTTAGTTCTCTAAGTAGTGATAAAGGCTATTTTTGAAACCCCAGTTTTGGAGATTAATAGTCACTGAATAGTTACCAAAGATTAATAGGAGAAAGGAAATAAAAAAGGAGCAATGGACATAGAAACAAGGTAAAATAAGAGGTGTTGGTAAGTCTCTGAAAAGGAAAAAATTCACAAGAGGGCCTGGAAATGAGAGAAGATAGTGAAGGAGTAAGTATAACCAAGAGGATTGAAGATTCAAAAGAAAACTATCTATGGGATTTGACAATAAGGATTCTAGGATTCTGGCAACTTTAGCAAAAGGATTCTGGTAGCCTCTTGCTGGATTGGTGAAGACTGGTATGGCACAAGCAGATCCTAGTACACTGAAGTATAAAGGGAAATATGGGAAACAGAGATGGCTGTTAAAAATTGAGGGAGGACAGTATGTTTGGGTGATCTTTCTTCAAGGTAAGCAAACTCAGAATCCATCTTAGGTTCTTTACTCTTTCCAGTTATTTCATCATTTCCCTACCTCTTTTTCTCTTTCTCTTTTCCCTTCCCGCTCATTACATCTGAACCACTCTTCTATGTATTTTTAACTCCATGGTACAATCTTGTTTTGTATGGGACTTAGATTCTGATAAGGCAGATATCAAATCATTAGAGTCCTTGAGCATTACCTTAATTATTTGTCATCCACAGTAAAAGTGATCAATTTTTTTTTATCAGAAATCAATTTGATAAAAGCTATGTAAGCAAGTATAAGGTTGATGCAAGGAGTTCTGTCTCTTCTGAATATAATCTATAAGCTAACAAAGCACTGGAATTATATGCATTAGAAGGCACAGAGTATATGAGTGAGTTGATTATAAAATGCCTTTTGTTTGGTCTAATTTTAACTTTGAATTTCCACTCAGACACTATTTTACCCTTAAAGGGAAAAGTCAGATGAATGAGTCCTTTCTGACCCCTCCACCCCATATTAAACTTGGTTGCAAAAATGGTAATTAATAGTGCTGACTGTGTCTGATATTTTTCCAAGAGATGAGATGAAAGAGACAATATACATCTCAAAGGATAGGAAACTTCTGGATTATCTTTCACCCTATTATGAAATAGACTTTTATCATGAGACTCAAGTGGAATCTTATTTGGACTTGCCGTGCAAGGTAACTCCCAGAGAAAATGTCTGTTGCCCTTGACGACCATGCATATGTTTGCTTTAGGTAGTGTAAGGAAAAATTTTAATTGTCGGTGCTCTGTTCTCTGAAGTTAATTGCACATCACCTTGACATTAAGCTAACAAGCAGACAGGGTCATTCTTGGTTCGTAAACTTTGTTGTCTGGATCATTTAATAATATCATTTAAAAAATGGGAGCAGCAGAGAATTTTAGAGAAAAGAATGGCCAAGATTCAAAAGGATGAAATAACTCGTTGTGGGGGGGGCAGTGACGTTTTTTCCCTTTTCTCACTGCTCAGTGAAAGTGAGTTACATTTTCTTTCTTTAGAGAGAGAGAGAGATCAGTATGGGTTTTATGCCAGAGGCCATTTTAATACGTGAATGATTTGTAGGTAAATTTATTGTAGCCAATGGGTGCAGTCAACTGTGTAATAGAAATATTGTCAAAAAGCTGGGATTATTATTTAAATAAGTGCAGTGTTAAATTTGATTACATACTTTTTAAAGCTAATAAAACATTTCATTGCTCTCAAACTATTTCCCATAGTCCCATTTAGTCAGAAAACATAAATTAAAGGAGACTCTGCATAGAAAATTACCCAGGCTTTGTGTCGATGGAAGCATGCATGTAAAAATCTTGGCAGGCCCACAATTTAAAGACGAAGGGATAGAAAGGGGCTTGGCAGGCCTCTCTCTAGTTCCTATTTCTAATTCCTCACAGAATTATGGAAAATGACTGTCTAGGAGATGGGATGGCTCCTCTGGGTGTCGGGCTCTAGGAAGCTGAAATGGGAACCCGAGAGACGGCCCTCCCTCCATTCTTATCTGAAGACACCCAAGTTGTAGTATCTCTGTTCTCTGAACAAAAAGTCATCCCAGGAACATCCACTGCTTTCTTCTTAAAAAAAAAAAAAGTAATTGTTTTTGTTTTAAATAAATCAAAGGAAGGCCGTTGGATGCCAGCATGGGGATCTGACATTTTAAATTGTGCTATTTGCTGAGCTTATCCCGTGGCAGGTCTTCATTTCTACCGAATGTCAAGGATCAGCGCCTTGCATTCATTTTAATGAAATATTGTGCTGATAAGGGTTATGAATGCCAAGTTTAAGCTGTAAATTACTAAATGTCGGGCTGCTTTGTGCTTTGTGAATTCACTGGGGAGCAAGCTAATGAAGGTTTCTTTCTCGCTTCTTTTTACAGTTAGGGATTCACGGTTATGCCTTTGCAATCACAAATAATGGATATATCCTGACGCACCCAGAACTCAGACCACTGGTAAGATGATTTTAAACGATTTCCAGAGTTCTATAGAGAGGAGCAATTTTCACTTTAAAAGCTCAATTCATAGTATTGTCTCCTAAAGGTTATTTTAATGGTTTATGACTATCATTTTAACAGGCAATATATAAATAAATGAGAATAAATGTACTCCTACCACGATTTAACTATAAAAGCCTATCTATCAATATGCACTTATTTATTTTACATAACCTAATATTTAGAAAACGTTGAATGCTTGGAAGCTTGAAAACTAGAGAACAATAGACTTTCACACACCAGCCAGAGACCCATTTATTGCAAGTTGCATTTGACACAACAAATGAGGTCCAGGATCCCTGGAAATTCATTATAATGGGATTTGCCTCAAATTACATTGTTTAATGTCCTTGCCTCCTACCTTAAAATATTACAGAGGCCATTTTGTTTAAGTGAAACAGTTGATATTTTCTCTATCTTTCAGTCCCTGCCTCAACCGTATTCCATAGCATTGTCCCTCATTGTGCCTGCTATAGAACCATATTCTGTCAGCATTGTGAGGCTAGATGTATGAAAAACTCTGTTGCCATTGTCAACCCTAATGACTAGAGATCAGCTTCCTGGAAGTCTGTGTCTAGGATACGGAAAGGCTGGTGTGTTGGACAGGATCCTTGATTCTCTGACACTATCTCCAGTGTACTCTGGTGAGGCATTAATAGTGGATATGCTGCATATTTACCATCCCTGATATAGTTGTAATGTGTTGAAAGAAGAGTAACACTTTGGATGCATAGTTCACTAGTTTTAAAGAAGATATCGGAATGTAAGGAGCAATATAACAAACAACGCTTTTGAAACCATAGGGCAGTTTTACACAGTATTTACCCACATGTCCAAACACAAGTTCTATGCATCCATCCATCTCTACCATCTTTATTCCCTTTCATCAAAATTGGAAAATAGCAACAGTGCCTGCTATGCAAATGTTTATTGGCAAAGCAATGTGGGGGCAAGTTTGTCTCTCACTTAAATCATTGTTTAGAAAGAGTTCATTTCTGAGCTCCGTCATGATCCAGCTTTATTCTAATCACCCTCTTATTAATGGGGTCACAGCCAGCCACATCATGTGGATCCCATATGCATGCTTTAAGATGGAACTCATGGTGGTTTCAACAACCTTTTTATCATAAACGTTTTGAGTTAAGTGTTTGGCTAATTTAAAATATAACTTAGATGTATTGAACAGACTTAAAAACACTATAAACATTTAAAAATATTTAATTCTGAAAAGATCTGAATCATGAAAACATAACATATTTATGATTTTCAAGATCATTTTTTGGGGGTGGCAGGAGTTACTTGTTTGGTGTGATAGAGTGTGGGCTTCTAGTGCCTAATTTACAACATGTTGGAATGGAATAGAATCAATGAAATAGTCAAACCCAGATCTTTTGCCAATGAATGAATTAGATACACATTGGTCAGCTTTTTGAGCAAGAATGAACCAAACCAGGTGTCAAAATCTACCAAAGGTATCTTTCTTTCCTCTGAAGCATTTACATGAGTTTTCCCCCATCTCTACACTTGACTCATAATTGTCTTTTCTAGCTCTTGATCATGAGCAAATGGTCTGTTTGCTTATAGTGCATTTGATGTACTTTTCAGAACTATGCTATTGAGAAGGCAATTAAAAGATTCTAAGAAAAAAATAGATCAACCCAGTCAACATTGATCATCTCTTGATAGACCAAGTACTCACAAATTACAAGTAATTCTCATTCTCACCACTCTTGAAGCACTGTACCAAATGGTTTCCCTGAAGTGAAGTTCAGTCTAGTTCCCATAAATGTGACGATAACCCAAGCAAATATTCCTCATCTCACTTTTGAGAACCAAAAGCAGATGAGCCTATTTTGTAACTGACACCTTACAAAAATTATAAGAGCTTGGCCAATGGACCATCTATTCTGTTTCTCTGTCTCTGACCCTAGACCATGATATAATTAGAAGAGATCTGGAATGAATGATGCCAACTATTAAGTATTTATGAACTAATCCATCTGAATACAATCAATAAATTAATATTGACATTGTATTGAGTTTTACATTTTCAGTCTGGGGATAAAAGATATCAGATACGTGGCAAAAAATCAACTTTAGCAACATTGAAGTGTCTTGGACAATCTGTCCTGCCAAATCCCAATGATATAACTTTGAACCTCTTTGTCATTTTCTTTTGCAATCCTGACACAGCCAGAGTATTTTGTACCTTAAACTGGTTGCCATAGTAATGGGATCATGTAAGCAAAAAGACTTGTACAACTGATCAGACTTGATCATATCTCAGGTAATGACTCATCACCTTTTGTGTATTTTATTAGCCCTTTCAATTTATGCTCAACTGCTATAAAGGTTGAGAGGTCATAGAGGTTGTAAATACTGGCTGGAAATGTACAGAAGATCCAAAGACCTTACACAGATTTTTTCACTTGGTTCAAATTTCTGATTTCATATATATATATATAATACACATTATATTTTATTTTATATTCCTTATAATTTTACAATTATATTGATTATATATGTATATATATCCACATGTGTTCCTGACGAATTCTCACTGGAAGATGCTGTGTGTATTGTGAGGTTCAATGTGAGCACACTGCCCTGTGAAGAAACCAGATTTTCTGTCTGTTTAATTATGAATATTAGAAGCTGCAGTAACTGAGGATCAAATGTAGGAAAAAGTTGGCATGGAAGAAACAGTCATGATTCTGGGATATACAAGTTTTTCCATTCTGCTTTTCTACTTTGTTTCTACTTTTGCTTTCTTTCTTTTCCACCAGTTCACTCAGGAGATGAGTCAATAAAGCAATCCTTCAAAGCTTTCATCTCTTCATTTACTTAAGTTGTTCTGGAGAAGGTAGTTTATGAGTTCTCCCAGAAACTTACGTCTGCTTATGCCTGCATGAAACCCCACGGTCAGAATTTTCATGCAGAGTAAGGGACAGCCATTTGCCAGCAGCTGCAAGACATGTGCAGGCAGGGAATTCTCACTCAAACTCAACTTGCCTTCTCCTCAGCCTAGACATATAATAGAAGCCATATTAGAAATGGACATTTCCCCTATATCCTGACCAAGACTGTCATATTAGCGACATGGGTGTGAGAATAAGACTGTGGCCAGTGTGGAAGAAGAGAACAAAAAAAAATCACTTCACATAAACCATATTCTCCTCCATATGCTTCTGAGATTATTTCTGCCCATAAAACCAGAGGAAAGAAGTGGGTTTCTCTGAAGCAAAATACCAATATTTTTCTAATTTGTCTAATAAAATCTTGCCCTCAAACTTAATGGTTGACTTGATTCTACCCAGTATTTTCTTTAATCTTGTATAATTTGGGTGTGAATCATGAAGCATCTCCAGAAACAGCTCCGGCCTTCCTCAGCAGATTCTTGAGTTAAATTGACAAAACCTCTAAAGTTTTAATTTATTTTTCTGTTGCTTCTAGGCCTCTCTCCAAGTGTTTCTCAATTTCACTCTCCCTGTTGTTAGCTTGTGACTTCTGGTAGACTAACTGATGTTGACTTAACAAACATTTACCTGGCACCTGGTTCGCATGCATGTTGGACTGGGATTGATGTAGCATCCCTCCAGTGGATTCAGTGACTGTCTTGCAGTGGATCCAGTGCCTAGTCTTCAGAGGGGGGACTCAAACTAGGATTTAAAAGATGCTTTTTGAGTGATTCTTAGATATCTGGAATTTTTCTATATTCTTATGCATTTCCAAGTCTAGCTAATGTTTAGTTTTCCTTGGTCCTTGACCACTTTATGATTTTTTTTTAAAATATGCAAGTGATAATGATTTTTATTGAATTTTTGGGGTCATCCTTGACTGTATTCAGAGCTTCTTCCTGGTTTTCTGCTCATGGAGCACCATTTCTTGTGGGACTCATATGTAATACCAGGGATCAACCTGGATCCGATGTGTTCAAGGCAAGCACTTCTAGCTCATGAATTGAATTTCTCTCTTTGTGTGTATGTGTGTGTGTGTGTGTGTGTGTGTGTGTGTGTGTGTGTGTGTGTGTGTGGTTTTTGGGCCACATGTGGTGACACTCATGGGTTTCCACTGGCTCTACGCTTAGAAATCGATTCTGGCTTGGGGTACCGTATGGGATGCCAGGGATCAAACTAAGGTTCATCCTGGGTCAGTCACTTGCAAGGCAAATGCCCTACCTCTGCATCACTGCTCTGGCCACAAGAATTTTATTTTTTATATTTATTCTTTTCTTTTCTTTTATTATTTTTTCTCAATTTTCCTTTTGGGAAGGTGGGATCTTTTTCTTTTCTTTTGCCCAACAGGACACAAAGGGAGATGGGATTAGAAAAGAGTCACTTTTAATAGGAGCTCCTTTTTAATGAGAGTTTAGTAATTCATTGACCATCTATTTTAGAAGCTAGGCCCTCAGAGTTTATTTCCTTGCCTTTGCAAGAATAGACTGCAGACCTGGTCAATCTCCCTGTAAATACAAATACAAGCACAGGTCAGCAGCCACAGCAAAGGGCAGGGCTCCCCAGAGGACTCTGCACCTATTAAAACCCCATCTCCTCGACATGAATCCCTAGTTGACTTATGCCAAATGCTGTCTTTATCTGTGTCTGAAAGGCCTGGGAGGTGGGAAATGATGCTAAAGAGTTTCTGTTCTGGATGAATATTTGTGGTCCCAGAGGCATTGGTTGTGGTTGAGAGGTGGGAAGGGCACAAAGAAACTTTCATCCATTCATTTGTTCTGTGTTGAACTCTTTTTTTTTTTTTTTTGGTTTTTGGGTCACACCCGGCAGTGCTCAGGGGTTACTCCTGGCTCCATGCTCAGAAATTGCTCCTGGCAGGCACGGGGGACCATATGGGGCACTGGGATTCGAACCGATGACCTTTTGCATGAAAGGCAAACGCCTTACCTCCATGCTATCTCCCGGGCCCCTGAACTCTTATTAGTCCACTGTGACCTAGGACTGAGTGAGTTGCTCAGTGAGAAAGTAGGGAGGTGTCCTTCTCTATAGAATGTAGAGTCTAACTGATATATAGAATTTTATGCTCAGCATAAATCAGAACTCCTAGATCCTAGCAAGTAAGATGTATTTGTATTTTCTTTGTTTGTTTTTGGGTCACAACCAGTGAGCTAAGTAGTTACTCCTGGTTATGAGCTCAGAAGTTGCACCAGGCTTGGGGGACCATATGGGAAGCAGGGTATCGAACCGAGGTTCGTCCTGGTCAGCCGTGTGCAAGGCAGATGTCCTATGGCTGCACTACCGCTCCGGTCCCTGTATTTGTATTTTCATAATTGTATTTTCATACGTGTTTGAAGGTTGAAGGCAATATGAGGGCTTAAAGTCTGCAGTCACCTGGAGGAATACCAAGGTCATTATTGGATAAATGCAGCAAGGACCTGTCTACACAGCTATAGACAAGTCCACATATAATGCTATCCACAAGTATCAGTTGCCTATGAAATTTAAATTTTTATGAATATATATAATGTAAGAAATTGAACTGTTATAATAAAATCTAAGATCCAACACAGTGTTTTAACACATACTCAATAAAATATATTCATGTGATATTTTACATTTTGTTAATACTAACTTGAGATCATTTGTGTGTCATTGACTTTTCCACACCTCTACCCTCAGATGAACCATGTTCTAGCTGCCCCAGAGAGCAGACAGTTCACACCACCCCAATGGGGCAGTAAAGTTCTAAATATAACCAGAACTTTGGGATCTTTGTAGATCAAAAAGATAATAGGACTACTGCTTTCTATAAAGTGTATTAAAGCAAATTCTGTCACTATCATCTCTCCCAGGACTATGTGATAATATTGGACAGTAACATTGAAGGGCCTTTCTCCTTTGTGGTATGTCCTTGCATACTATGGTTTCTCCCATCTCCTTGAAGAGAAAAGGGGATTGCCAGAATCCAGGAACAATACATTGATGATATGCCTGATGACTTCTCTGACTTGGCTGAAGAGTTCTTGCTGTTGCAGTCACTTGAACTACAAAGATTCATTAAAAATAAGGCTGAGGCCAATAGTTTAGAGGTATGAGACCCACCCAGTGATCCTGAACTCTCAAGATAATTACATAATAATATTTCAATACCTATGTCATGTCTGATGTTCCCTTGAACACATGTTTATTCCTCAACAACCTCAATTTCTGAAGACACACTGTGTCACCCCATACCTTACTAAGTCATAAAACTTCCTAATACTTCTAGAATTCAGTGTTACTATTTCAGCTGTTGACTCTCCAGCCTGAATTTCTTCTTGGGTCACTCCTGATTGTCCCTCTCTCACTCTACACTGCTTTCATATTCTTGAGGATACTGGATAGGTCACTGATCCTTGAATTGTTGGTGTTGCACATGAGTTCTAAATGACCTCTCATAAGGTCATTGAATATACAGATGGACACATGAACATATTGTAAAATGTCCCATGGCCATCGTTCTATGCTAGTTTAAATAGGGGCATAAAAGCAAAGGGCACTGTTAGAATGCTTTTCTATTCCAATTGACTTACAAGTTCAATGAACAGATTCCGTACAACTCCAGAAGTTTTCCATGTAAAATTTATATATTATTTTTAATCAGAACCTCAATTATGCAAGGACTTGCTTCCATTTCATATGACAAATAGGTTTAGCCTTTATTTCTTGAACATAATTATTAGCTCCAGGATTCCTTAATTCCTTTACCTTCATTTCTTCTTTCCATTCTTACATTCTCAATAAATTATCTCCTTCTAGTTCATCAAGAATCAGTGTGGCCTATTTTAGAAGTATTGCTCAGGGCCTCCACCTCAAGGCCCTGCATCTTTCTCTGGAAATCCTTAGTAACACAGTCATAATGTTTTTGCGAATGAATATTGTCTCCTTTGAGTCCCCCTCTAAACACTGATTTTGACTTCTTCCCCTCCTTACCCAGCAATTGTGGCTTTCACAATCGTCGGTCAGTTGATTCCCTTAGCATTTGGCATCAAATCCAAAACACCTCATCGTGATCTTTGTTTATACTAAATCTGACCCCATCTTGCCGACCACTCTGAACTTGCGTAGCTAGACTCAGTGCTCAACTGTGCTCTGGTCATGCTATCGTCCTTTTGTCCTTTCTTTGGAAACACTAAGCTCTGCCCTTCTTCCAAGTCTTATCATCTTCCTTTTCTCTCCTTTGAATTTTGTTCCAAACATAACTAAAAGAGAAGGAAAGGATATGCTTGAGGCCATTGTATTAGCACAAAGGTCTTTGTGGCTACATGGAAAAACTACCAGAAATTCTACTATAAAGCAAATCCACTCTTTATTTATTTTAATTTATTTAAATTTTTTATTTTATTTTGGGGCCACACCCAGTGACACTCAGGTGATTACTCCTGGATATACGCTCAGAAATTTTTCCTGGCTTGGGGACCATATGGGATGACGGGGGAATCGAACCATTGTCCATCCTGGGTCAGCCGCGTGCAAGCCAAACTCCTTAATGTTGTGCCATCGCTTTGGCCCCAGCAAACCTACTCTTTGCAAAGAAGTGTCAGGATACTGGAGAGTCCCATGTTGCATCTTCAAGGTCACCTCACAGAGAGGTGTCCCTGCCCCTGACCAAAGGAGCCACCTTCTTCTTCCATCACCTCTCCTACTTTGATCTTAGCTCTTAAGACACTTCTGGTAAAAGGCTAAGTTCAAACCCTGCCCTTCTTCATGGTGAATTTTTTTTTTTTGGTTTTTGGGTTACACCTGGCAGTGCTCAGGGGTTACTCCTGACTCCATGCTCAGAAATTGCTCCTGGCAGGCACGGGGGACCATATGGGGCACCGGGATTCGAACCGATGACCTTTTGCATGAAAGGCAAATGCCTTACCTCCATGCTATCTCCCGGGCCCCATGGTGAATTCTTGGTGCTTGCTGCACAGGTAGTGCAGGTAGCAAGTAGCTATCTGTTGAATATTTAAATGTGCTATCACCTGATCGAGGATACATACGACTTCCCTTCAATAAGAGAACAGGTGCCACGTGTTTACTAAGCAAATATTCAGTTTGAGCTGCATCAGGTGCAGAAAATAAAACACAGGTGACGAGTTACTTGTTCCTTCCTTCCCAACTCTTCTCCATCCCTTACTTCTTGCTTGCTTATCCTTGAGAAAAGAGTTGTAATGCTCATGAAAACATAAATTCAATGCCTCTGCCTGCCAAAAACTTAAGACACAGAGCAGGAGTTCCCAGATATTTCCTCCCAATCCTTCCCAACTACAATGAATGGAAGGGGGGACCTCTGGATACAGGGAAAAGCATCTTATTTGCTTGAGAAAGGTTCGAATCCCAGAAAAGCCTATATGTACGCAAATACTCCCATTGACATTTTGGGGGGCATTCTACCCACTCAGCAGGGGTCCCATGATCAGGACGTCCTTCTAGGGTTGAACCAGGCATGATTGGTGTCTCTGGTTTCAGGATCATGTGCTTATGTTGCTGGCCTCAGTCAACCATGGTGAATAATGTGAAAAAAAAAATCAACATCTTTATACAGAGTGTTCAGAGCTCCCAAAGACTGCAATTGCTTTCTCAGCCATCTCCCCTCACTCTATGGCTGGTTAACTGACGTTTGGCCAGTAGGTGGCGCGCGGGGATTGTCGTGTTCAGGTTAGCAGATATGGGGTGGTTTCTGCCCTTGCATAGTCTCAGAAAGGAGTCAAGAGTTTTTTCCTTTCTGTTTTCCCCATATTTTGACGTGCCTATGGAAAAAAAGAAAAAGAAAAGAAAAGAAAAAGAAATAAGACTGTCACACAAACACTCCTTCCTATTTTAATTGTATTTTTATTATCTCTTATCTCTTAAATAGGAGCTTCCACCTTTCTCATAAAATCTTGGGACACGGATTATTTTATTTTACCACATAGTCCAGCACTTTTTTTTATAAAATTAAGAAGAAGGGATAAAGGGAGCCACGGGCCAAATGGTCTTGAATGCATTGGCGGGGGGGAAAAACAAGGGCAGAATTAAATATCCAAGCCAATGTCAATGACAATAGATAGAATCAAGGGACCCAAACTTTAACAATCTAAACTTAAAGGGGCCTGTGACACTGCCAACCAGGAAGCAAAGGATGGTGGGACAGGATGCACTCTGGGGCCAGGGATGAAGGGAGGTGGACACTGGTGGTGGGAAGGGTCCTGACAGCCCTGACTCACTGTATATCTGAAACTCAACTATGAAGGACTTTGTAAATCACAATGGTTTCAATAAAATAAAATTTAAAAGGAAAAAAGAAAAAAAGGAGCCCAGAAGGCTCTCTTCGCTCAGGCCTGGTCGGAATTCATTCCGTTTAGTTTAAAAGAAAGAATTACAGAGGCTTAAGCAGAGTATCTGCTCCAAGGAGTCAAATCTCTGAGAAAAATAAACAGACTGAGCAACCCCCACAGAGCAAGCCTGTTTTTTCCGTTTTTTTGAAATACATCATTTGGCAAAAGAGAAAACAGAGCCTCACGTGCTTTCCTCTTGATGGAATTGTTTGAATTGCTAGAGTCTGGACACTTGGGTGGAAGCTTCGCAGCCCTGAGCCAGAAGTGCTTCTCCAAAGTTTGGGGGTTAAATAGGTCAGTGGGTTGCCTGGATTTATGCCATTTCGGGGGAAACTAATCCCCCTTGTTTGAAACTCTCAGTTCATTGGCTTGCACACACCTGTGGAGCAAGAGTTTAGCCTAAGTTTCAGGTAGGCAGCCAGTAGTGACAGGACAGCTTTTATCTGGGGTACAGTGGGGCCAGGTTCTGTCAGCATCCTGTGAGTTCTGCCGACACATCTCCACAACCTCCTGTGTGTGATTCTGTCTCTTACACAGATTCTCTGACACCTAGTCCAAGCAAGGGCTGGCCAGTGTCAGTGAAAAAATTAAATTGGGATCCGTCTTCTATAATGACTGTGGGTGGTGCCATTTTTATGGGATCCAATTTAATCTCTTTCATTAAGAGACTCCCCTTCATCCCAAAGTTAGGTTGTTAGGGATCTTCCACATAGTGAAAGTTGGAAAGTTGGAAACGTTCTGTAACTTTAGGAGAGAGAGTGAGTATAGATGGGTTACTAGCTGTAGGAGCGAGGGAGGCATTGGTGCTCTGATAAGCTGTACCACGTCATTCTATCTTTCCTCTTCCTCCCTGCAAGAGGACCTGAATAGCCACATTAATGCCTTTTTGCTTCTCTCTGAAGACTGAACTTCCAAAGCATCAATCCAGGCTGAGTGTAGTGGCTGCACCCAGTCTCAAGCACCCTTTCTAGCCCTCTCTGAGCTCTGGAAATAGTTGCTTCTAGACTCTACTGCGGAATGTTCCAAGTTGTCCCCACTGCTCTTATGCTGAGCTTCAGGGCACTGTATCCCACCCCATACCTTTACAATAGTCTCTTTATTAAACTCCTCTTAATTAACTGACTGAGCTCTGCCCTATGCTTCCTGCCGAGGTCCAGTGATAAAAATGCAAGAGTAGAGGAAAGAGTGACTTACTTTTCTGAAGTCCTGACTCTCCTAAAAAAAAAAAGGATAAGAGAAAGGACAAAGGATCAAGAAGAAGATAGTGTATTTGTAGGAGGTAGGGTAGGGAAGACAAACAGAAGCAAAGGACATAAGAAAGAAAAGGCAAGCATCAGGTTAATAATCTATTTTCTTATATTATTTAATTAACCTCTCATTGTAGGAGTGGAGGGTGTCCCTCTACCCTCCCAAAGAACATTTCTTTTGTTCCAATGATTAAGCATTGGTGTCTGCTGCTTACAAGCAGAGCAGGTGCTGATATAGCTTTAAACCGTGAAGTCCTTGGGCCTCTGTTCCATGCGGCTCTGTCCTCTGGTCTTAGGGACCATACAGTCTGCACCCTCAAGCCCCTTGCTTCAAAATTGTTCTTCACCCTGCAACACACTTCAGTAATTCTTGCACAGATCTTTGAGTTTAGTTTAATGCTGTGTTATAGAAATATCTTGACCCATTTTCCCCTGACCACACTGCTGGTAACCTAAAGGCACTGATGTGATTGTTTTTCCTGAACCTGGTTTATCTGGCCTGGGAAGGTTTCTAGGAGAGAAGGTAGAGTGATAATAAATGGGGACAGAAAACCCACAGAGAGGAAATTGATCACATAATGACATTGTGGACTGAACTCCAGGGTGGAAATAGTGAGAAGAAATAGAAATGATGAAAGGACTTGGTGTCTGGCTGTGGGAGCAACGGCTGGGAAAGGCCGATTTTCAGCCCTGAACCTTTGTGGTCCAGCCTAGCTTGGCTAGGAGCAGCAGAAGGTCCTCAGACAATCAGTGCCTACTCATTCTTGGTAGGTGGGATCCTGTCTACACTTCCTGTTTCCTTCTCTTCCCACTTGCATTTCTTCCCTCTTCCTTACACTTCCTCCCGCCAGCTGGCATGTTTGATTGGACAATCTCAAGTGTGCCCACACTCTGTGAGCTGCTCAGGATCTAGTGATAAAACAAAACAGGTGGAATAACCCTTTCTTTTATTTGCTGTTGGCCATCTCAATGGAGAGAGGCCTTTTGAAAACACTCAGAGTAAACAAATAAATTCTTAGGGGATATGCTGACAAGGAAACAGAGATCTGAGAAAGGGAAATGTAGGGAGCTAGCCCTTTCCATCATCAAAAAGTAGGGGTGAGTCCTTCTTAAAATCACCAAGTGAAGCTAAATAGGAGGAAGGTCAAAGAAGTGACTCCAGAGATTGTGTGACTGTGTCAGGGAACAGGGTGTGCCAGAATCTCAGATTTAGGGACATCCCTTTCATCGTGTCTGAAACCTCTCTTGGAACCTTCAGGCAGACACCAGGATGGTGACTCAAGTCTCACTGGTTATTCCTGTTAGGGAATTTGCTGAGTGGGGCATTTGCTGCTGCTGTCCTACCCTGCCTCTCTAGCACTTTCTATTTACTCATTTAGTTTAGGCCAACCTGGTGTGGGGTTGCTTGCTCTTTATGAAGCTTTTCTCTGACTCCTGGAGTTCGCAGTCGTCATGCTTGCATGGGATTGATCAATAAATGGCCTCGTGAGTTCAAATCTCTCCACTAAAGACAATCAGTTTTCTAAGCTCACAATTAGAAAATTCTCCCAAAAGGGTACTCCACGTTGGTTCCTAGAGCCTAAAGGGACATTCAGATGCAAGTTTCTCACAGTGTAAGTTAACATGTTTGATAAGGAGCCTTATGGTGTCTGATTTCCAGTTTTCTCTCTCTTTCTATGAGCCTCTGTGTTATATCTCTGTGTGTTTTTCAAGGAAACCAACCTTGCATTAGAATCCTGAACTCATGGATTCAGTGGTTGTTCTAGAGAACTCAGCAAAAATGCCAGAAGAAGGCTGGAGTGATAGCACAGTGGTAGGGTGTTTGCCTTGCACGCGGCTGACTCAGGACAGGCCTTTGTTCGATTTCCGGTGTCCCAAATGGTCTCCCAGGCCAGGAGCAATTTCTGAGCACACAGTAACCCCGTAGTGCCAGTGGGTGTATCCTAACTCCCCCAAATGCAACTGATATTTATCTGCACACAAAATAAGCCAAAGACCAACAAAGTATTTTCTCTATATTAGAGTTTTCTGTATCCCTTATAATCCTGTGCACTAGCATGATGGCATTGAGCATATATTATTTTCTGTCAAGTCCCCATCATGTACCAGGTTGCTTAGTACCAACTGCCAGCACTAAATGGTAGCAAAGAGCATGGAATTAGTGTCGTCCGTGCTCCAAGAGAGAGTACTCTTTGCTTTAGACATCTTCAGATTCTGTAGTATTGTTTGGCAAGAGCATTTGATGAGGACACAGCTTCCCTTTTCACTGGACACACTCTGACCTTTGTTTTAGGAGATTAATTTCGTATCAGAGTGCCCCATCTTGGATGATGAATTAGCAATAAAAAGCTCATCAAAATGTAATTACATGCAATGTGTTGAATAATGATCTCTTAAAAATTCTTATAGATTTGTCTGCGTCTCCTCCCCCTACCAACCTCCATGGGGGAAATGAACCTCAGCTGCTAGCTACTAGCCCTGGCTCAGGAATGCAAACCCTGGCCATATTTTGGAGCTGAGATGGGAGAGCTGGCTTCTATCATTGCCCGGTGTCATATAATTGATCAATGGCTTTTTTTCCATGTGATGCACATCTTTATATAATTTAAAGGACCATCTCAATGGGGGTAGAAATACACAGGAAGTGGGAGTTCAAGGCAGAGTAAAACCCTCACCTCCTTCATCTGCAGCGGCTAGTTGGAGGGAGAGAGTGATTAATTAAAATGTTGACTGCCCAGACAATAGCAGGCAGATCAGCGTAGAGAATGCCTGGGAAGTCCGCATTAAAAGTTTCATAACTGTAAATTCCAGAGAGGTTGCATCCTCCTTAAAATAGAAAAGGGGAGCCATCTGTGTCTATGAGGCTCATATATGGACTCCACTACTAAAATGATATTCAGCTTCCCCGGGCGCCCAGCTTGTTCCTCTCTAGAGAGCTGGATTTGGACTCTGAGAAAGCCTTTCCTTCACCTCCCTCTTTTGAGGGGTCCGGGAAGAACTACAGCTGGGTCTGACAGCAGACTATTCAAATGCTTCTCCACAATGCAAATGTCCACACTTATATGAATAGCTGAGGAATCCAATCATTTGAATGCCAATGATTATTCTTCTGGGAGTTTACATTTTCGAAAGAGCATCCGAATCCCCAGAGAGCATTAAATTGCTATCTAATTAGCAGTTCCAAATTATATATATTTAAAAGATAATTAAAGGTTTGAAGGCTATTGGAATAACTGGTTATACATTTAAATGAATCACTAGAAATTTGTTAGTAATGTGTGGAGTTTTCTTCTATTTCTTGCTTCCCTCTTTGAAGTTCAGTAGACCCAACCTCGCGGGGTTAAGCCTGGTAGCGGTAAGATAAAGGCAGATGTTTTTAATTATTGCAGCTCAAACCTCCAAATAATTATAAGCAGCTGTCATTTTTACATAATCCTAAATGATAAGACCCAAAGAATGCAAATAAAAAGGTGGAGACCCCGAACTTCTTGGCACAACTATTCAAACTTCACCACACTCCTTACCTGACCATTTCACCCATCAAGGAATGAATTCCTGCTTTTTAATTTCAGAGTTTATAATACTGCAGCAGACACAGGTATGGCTTCTGAACACGCCACCATCTTTGTGGATCTTTGCAGTTAAAGGGCCAGAATTGGGCTATCAAGACAAGAAGGCTACCAGGCTAAGTCCGGCAATGATTTTGCTGAAAATTCTTAGCCTTAATGCTCTTTATCCCAGTAATTCTTGCACTTTAACAGAAAGATTCGAGGAGATTGTTCCTTGTGGGATTTTCTTGCCTTATCACAAGAATGGCACAGATGGGTGGGTATGAAATTTATTTTGCTGAGCGAAATGAGTCAGAGGACAAGGGATAGATGTAGAATGATCGTGATCATTTGTGGGATATAAAAATAAAATAATATAGTAATAGTATCCAGGGGCAATAGAAATGAGGACAAGGAAGATCATTTTGTGGTAAGAAACTTGCCACAAATAGTGGGGGAGTGCAATTGGGGCAGAGAAAAGACCATTATGACAATGATAGTTGGAAATACTTGCTCTGGATAAGATTTTGGTGCTGAAAGGAGGTAAAGTGATAGGTATAATACCCCTTCAGCATGAATATTGCACACCCTGGTGTCTAAAAGGGAAAAAATGAAGAGAGAGAAAGGGAGATGTTCACCTTAGAGGCAAGTGGGAGAGGTAAATTGGGAACATTGGTGGTGGGAAATGTACATTGGTAAGGCATGTTGTACATTGGACGACAAAATCATGAACAACTTTGTAACTGTGAATAAAAAAACCCTCACATATATTATGAACAACACTGTACCCATTGTTTTTGGAGAAAAGTAATTTTTAAATAAAGAATGGCCAGACTGGTGAGATACCATGGAGATAAGATATTTACCTTGCATGCAGAAGGACAGTGGTTCGAATCCCTGTATCCCATATGGTCCCCCGAGTCTGCCAGGATCAACTTCTAAGTATAGGGACAGGAGTAAACCCTGAGCACTACCGGGTGTGACCCCCAAAACAAAACAAAACAAAACAAAAACAAAACAAAACAACCCCCCCAAAAGAATGGCATAGGATTTGTGCTTTAATATACTAACAGACCAACACACCATCCACCAAATGGCAGACTACTTATTAACTAGCTCACACAGAGAACTGGATCCCAATCTAAAGTCTTCTACTTTCTGTGCCTGTAAGAGAAGAGCAGAGCATTCCTGAGGAGGAATGGGTCACTGCCACAATGGTTTTCCCTTTTTGAACCAAAAATATCACACACCAGATTTTAAAAAAATGATATTTAGGCAGGAGCAATAATGAGTAGAATGAATACTCACCTTGTGCATAGATAACTTCATTCAACCCCCAACGTCACATCTGCTCCTTTCAGCCCCTAGGAATAATTTCTGAATGCACAGCAAGGAGTAACTCTTGAGCAATGATGGGCATTCCCTCCAGAAAAAAAAATTCAGAATTTTCCCCAGAGCTACAAGTAGCAAAACCCGAAAATTATTTCAGATAGAAAAACAAACAAACAAACAAAAAAAGAGTCACTCTCACACTTGTAAATAATTAAATTGAAAGCCAATAATACCTTGTCTAATTTCTTGGGGATAAAAAAACATAATACATGCCAGAGTAAGAAAAAAACATTCAGATAAAACATTTATCTAGAATATTTAAAAAATGAGAATGAGATCTACCATAGTACAATTTTTTTTGGGTCACACCCGGCAGTGCTCAGGGGTTACTCCTGGCTCCATGCTCAGAAATTGCTCCTGGCAGGCACGGGGGACCATATGGGGCACAGGGATTCGAACCGATGACCTTTTGCATGAAAGGCAAACGCCTTACCTCCATGCTATCTCCCGGGCCCCCATAGTACAATTTTGTATTCCAAATAGATTCGAGGTTTCAGAAATTTATCCCAGGTATTAGAATTAGTTAAAAGAGTCTCTACGTCACAAATATCAGAAAATTTCCCCTGGGATTTATAGGCTATTAGATATAAAATTGATTGAATGATTGATTGATTGATTGATTGGCTTCTGAACCATGCCCAGTGGCACTCAGGTTCTGTGGTCCGAAAACATTTCTCGAAGATTTGGAGACCACATGGGCACATGGGATGCCAGGAATCAACCACCACTGTGCTATCTCTCCAGCCCCATCTTTTATTTTTTTTTAAATGAAAGTAAGTTTAATGGAAAGATTGTTTTGAGTGTTAATCATTTGAAACTCAGCTCTGCTCGGTGTAGATAATAAGAACTTGTTGAGTATAACACATTAATCACTTGTGACCTTCAGGGGTCTTATTAAAAGGCACTGGGAAGCTACATCTTTGGGGCCCCATTGACACACACTTCATGGGGCATATCTCTCTCTGAGGTCAGATGTATGGGGTCATCCTCTGCATGTCAATATCAATTGTGGGATTTTGACCATTCTGAGTTTAGTTCTGCCGAAAGACAAGAACAAATATGAACTAGATAGCATGGTATTTTTGGAGAAAATTGAAAAGCTTATATTTTAAAAATGCCTTACACAAAGTACCCAACATTACACATGGGCTCATTCAGTGACTACACATCCAAATTTGCTCAGTCTGGTTAGCCCATCATCAATTATAGATGAAGGACCTGCTATTTGCCAGGACTCTCTTGTAAGCACTGTAGGTTCAATAGTAAACAAGAAATGTTTTCTACAACATATGCTTGAAACTAAGTAGAAAGATCAAGAAAATAAGCAATTAATTTGTAGTAGAGTCTAATAAACTTGAAGATGATGATCAATGTTATAGCAGTGCTGGAGTTAACTCTAGACAAGTCCACACATTTCTAGGAGGTGATGGATTAGGCAAGTTATGGGAGGCAGCTTGACTCAGAGTTGGGTTTAGTGGTGTTGGGAGTAGATGGATGGGTCCATGTAGAAAAGACTGAAGACAGGAATGCTAATGACACTTTTAGCAGCCAGCTCCGTGGAGTGGAAAATATACAGTAAATGGCAGGATATGGTGGGAGAGGCTAGAGAAGCGAGCGGGGTGGGGGGAGAAAGTGATGAAGATGTGACATTCTGGGATGTTTCTGTATCCTTAGGGACATGCGGATACTAAGCCACTGTTAAGTTTTGATTTAGGAAGCAGAAAATCTCCCCTGGCTGAATTATGGAAGATCGATCAGAGAGGGAGTTTAGACAGCAATACATATGAGACACTTGCCTCCTTCAAGGGGAGAGGTGTCACTGTGGCCAACAATAAGATGGGATTAAGAAAAAAAGATGGAGGATGGCATTCAATTCGGGGAAAAACTTACGAAACAGAACCAATAGATGTCAAAGTTTCATGAGTGCCCTTGACTTGCTATTCTCCAGGGCAACTTTCTTTGGTTTTACTATACTATTACTTTCCATATCTTCATGATCAAAGGACAAGCCAGCTTTCCAACGGACATTTGGTTTTACTCTAATTTATGCATGATATCGGAATCTTTGGTATCACTATGCATCCAGAGAAACTCTTTAAAAATGTATCAAGGGATCAGAGAGATAGTATGGTGGATTGAGTACCTGTCTTGCATGTAGATGACATGGGTTCAATCTCATAACTCCATATGGTCTTCCTATCCCCACCAGGAGTTACTCCAGAGGACAGGGCCAGGAGTAATCCATGAAGACTGTCAGTGTGATGCCAAAACAAACTAACAAGACAAAACAAAAGACATTATTTCAGTAAACACATATATGCCAAAGAAATATTAGGACTAAATATTCTTCTACCTTTTTTAGTCCATTGGACTGTTAGGCTGGTAATGGATTCTATTCTCTATGTGAGCCAGGGCATGGCCAGGCAGAAAGTTGATGGGGTGGAGAGAAGGTCATGCACATATCTATGTTGCAGTGTCTGTGTCATCTGTTCAACCTGGGACCTTCCTCTAGGGAGAAGGGAGAAAGATTGAGGCTGGAAGATTCAGAGAATCTTATGAAAAAATATAAAGACTAGGAAGTACTGCTTTATACCGTCCTCCCCTTCTTGAGGTATATCTTTATACATTTTGGCAGAGAGAGAGAAATAGAGGGAGAGAGAAAAAGCAAAAATAAAGGTACAAAGCAAAGCCATTCCCTAAATAAAATCAGGCAATGACATACTACTCTCACAAACATTTGGTGACACCTCTAGGGTTGGATGGAGGTTGATTCCATTACAGCACTAAAGCATTTTCAAGGATGGTGATAACAAACTTGGAATAAAGTTTTCTTTTCACCCTCTTTGGTGCTGCTTTGTTTACTTCAATGGTAAATGCTTTGCCAGCATCCTGTCATTTATCTAGAAAACCTTCCGTTTGAGAGGGTTCCATGTTCTTACTCTGGTCTTTCTAAGCAGACATGGTGGGACTTGAGTTCTTTTCCTAGTTGGCAGAGGGGCCCATCTTACTGACCACACACAGAGCACTCACACAGGGGGAATGGTTAACTGCTTCATCATTGGAAGGCCAACACGTGTCTGACAGTATCAATTGCTACTATGTCTGATTTCACTGGAGTGAATAAGGAAATTCATTGTTTTTGTTGTTTCAAAACTGGAATCAATTTGTGGTACCTAATTCTACCATAGTCAAACAGTCTGACTGATTATACATATTCTAAGTTTATTTTTATAGCTAAATACTTAAAGGAATAATTCCAAATAAAATTCTACCAATGAGAAATAAAAAGCACAGGTACTTCTCAAAGTTTATAGAGCATGTTTTCAAATGCTAAAGGTCTTCTTGATACCTTATATACTATCTCCTAATGACATAGGGAAATTTCAAATCTTTGTATAAAATGGCTTTAAAATATGCACATATCTTTGTTTATAACATGACAAAATTTTGTCTAAATTTTAAAAATTCACTTCTTATTTTAATATCTCTTCTCTTTCATTTTTATAGATAAAAGCCATGCTTTTTGCATATTAATTTGTAGCATGCCACTTTACTATACAAACTATTATTACTAGTAACTTTTTTGTATTCTTTAGAATTTTCTAAATATATGTTGTCTGCAAACAAAAATACCAGAGCACTTCGTTTCTTAATAATATCTTTATTTAAGCACCATAATTACAAACATGTTTGCAGTTGGGCTTCAATTATAAAAAAGAAGTTTTAACTTCCCAGAAAACTTTAGAGGGCTTATTTAAAGTTCTAACCTATCAGAGTGATTGTCTTCAAATACCAGGTACCTTTAGTTGATGAAAATTTATTTCTTCTCTGGTGAGAGGCACTTTCTTTTTACCCTCACCTTTTCTCCTGAAAAGTCAGTGGGGGGCTGGAGTCACAGTGTCCTCTGCCTTCATTTTCCCTGCTTTTATCCCTTTGATGGCACCCAAACTCATCTACATTTCATTTCTTTGCTTCCCTTTCTGTTACTGACTGGACTAGCTGTTCGAGAATGAGAATTTCAATAGTGATGCAGTCAGCCAGGTTTGACCTACAGAACTCGTAATGGGCTGAGCCATCTCCTCCCCACACACAGAGGATGACTCACTACAACTCAGGACACTGATTAAGATAAAGGTCATTTGACTTTTCAAAGAGGCCTGTTAATTGTTGTTTTTTTAAGAAATACCAAAGTTGTTTTAGTTTTACAGTGATCAAAAGGATGTTGTAATGATCCTAAGAGTGTACGTAGAACTTTTCATCTTGGAGACACTTAAAACATTAATTAATAAGAGCAGAGTACCTTTTAGTAAAAGGAAAAGGCTGCTGTCTCAACACGCCCCGTTTCCTCTCTCCCACCTTCCCTTCAAGCTGCTTCTGGACACACCCTTAGGGCCCTGCTTCCCTCTGGTGTATCTGAGATTCTCATTTTCCCTTGAACTTGATGGATATCTATTCACCAGAATTTCTCTCTTGGCCTAATATCAATGTCATCAAGTGACATATCTCATCTAGAAAAGTCTGGGCTTATTGTGGGGTTCTCCCATTGAGGCCGCAAGCATTGCTTTGATGGAAAGCAAAGCCCAGCTTCAGTGCTATCATCAAGGCCCACAAGGGGTCTCTAAAGCCCTGAGTCAGTTGTTGTGCTTTCTACAAATGAGATACAATAAGAGCAGGTATGCTTCATGGTGCTTTGCTCATGTGTTCACACCATAAATCACAGTTGTCCTTAATCTAAGCTTGATTCTTGCTTCCTTCATTATCAAGGTCAGTAACAGTTCAGCCAAAATGAGTCAGCAGCTTATAAAGACATTAGTGAATGGTGACACTGGACTTTCACAAGGTTATTCAGACCTCACATGCATCTCCTATGTACTGTGTGTATGGGTAATTACCCTCTGAGATGAGGCCCTGTGACAGAGAAGAAAGCACCTCAGGAATACTGCAAGAGGTAAAAACAGGAGGTTAAGAACCAAAGCTGACTTGGCTTTGAGTACTGACTCGATGGGCCACTGGTCCCCATGTAACTAACATGCATTGCTAAAGCCAACATTTTTTTTTCATTTATAAATTCCATCTACTCTCTCTTAAAGATGAGGGAATATTTTGGCTAAATGTAGTCAGTTGGAGGGCTTTCTTATTTTTTATTCTTTGTTTGTATTTTGATTTTGGGGTCAGGACTTTGATGCTCAGGGCTTACTCCTGGCTCTGTGCTCAGGAAACAATCCTGGCAGGACCGGGAAACCCTATGAGATGCCAGGTATTGAGCCTAAGTTGTCAATGTGAAAAGCAAAGGTCCTAACTGATGGACTATATCTGTCCTGTTCCAAATGCAATTATTTGGAAAATAATCTATTGTCAATTCCTGGTTCGAGAAATATTTGAAAACTAAAAGCAGTAACAGCTTCAATATCTGTACGCTGTGGGGACATTGGAAATAATAGAAGGTCAGATGGTGATCTCTGCAGGGTGGGAATGTGAGGACGACGTATTTTATTCTTTTACATCTTGGACATTATTTTCTGTGATGACCCCTTTGTTTCATAAATTGATCAGGAAAAATGGCCACTGTTCCAAATGTTTAGAGGGCAAGCAGGAAATTGATGGTTGGCATCAGCACTATGGCTGCCCATTCTCTAGCCACATGCCTAGTGATCACCAGACATCTTGATTTGAAAAATCCTAGGATAAGAGACAATTGATCACTCTGTCAGGCCATGCTTGACTGGATGACCCTGGTCCATGAGTAACTCATACCTTCAGTTGAGACCTTTTTACATTGACAATGAAAATATATCTATCAAAAAGCCTGTCTGAACCTCCACTTGGAAGAAATATAAATTTTATTAAGTAACCATATACTATTCACACCGTTTTGTTGGGTGGATACACTCTAGTGTGTCTGTGTGTGGTGGTGGGAGAGGTGGTGACATGTAAGTTAGCAGAGAGAGCAGTAGTTTCAGCAAGCATGTTTTCAATCCTCTCCGTCAAAAAAATTTCTATACTCAAGAACTGACCTCACAACGTAGGCTGGTGAATTGAGTGATACGACTTCTGTCTCTGAGCTGTGTAGGGGGCTCAGAACAAGGTCTTGTTCCCAGACTTACAGCTTGTAGATCTAGAGATTTAATGAAAATCTAAAATTTGTTTAGGACCTAGGTTTGAGATTCTCTTTTTGGTTTATATCAGAACTGGGGACTGGAGGATAAGAGATGATTTTACACACAACATTTTTTGTGACTTCCAATGCTCACCTGTGTCTGCCTCTAGGCTGTTAACTTTACTGTTCAACAGTCTTGTGAATGCTTGGACAAATGATTGAGTGAGGAGATTAAAGAATGAATGAAGGAATGATACAGACAATATTTGATCATCCCTGTTCTCTGGTGTATAGAAGAGAACAAGTATCAAGCCCACCAATTTTCCTTCTTATAAAATGGCCCTTTGCAGCCTCTGAGATAAGAGGAACTACGGAACTGGTTGCAGGTGGCAAATTTTCTGCCAGCAGAATGCTGTGGCTGCCTTAAGAGGAAAACATCTGCCCAGACACTCACTGAATCACTGGCCCTTGGACCCGCCTCTTCCCCAGATGGCATTAGCTTAGGGCAAAGTTTCTTCCATTCCTGTTTTGGGCCTCCCACCCCCACTTCCTTCCTTCCTGTTGGCAGCATGGGGTGGCACAAAATTATTAGCACACATAGTCTTTGTTTCACAGGAGCTGCCTGGGTGTGTGAGCTGATTTCCGCTGCCCCTTCCCCAAAACAGCAAAAGAAAAATCCACAAGCTATTTGTATTTTTGCAAACCAATACGAACATGACCGTCACTTTAGCACATCCATTCTGCTTCCAAAGTCAGTCTGCAGGGAATGCAAAGTATCATTTAGGTCTAAACAATTCAGCACAGCTAGGAAAGTTCTGGCACTGAAGCATGCCCTGCCTGGCTCTGGCTTACTCCTCAGAGGGTGCCCTCCTCGTCCCATCCGCCTGGGCCACAAGCTGGTTTGTGTGTTCACCACATCTGGCCTTTATTTGAAACCCCACCTCAAAGTATTTCATAGCACAAAATATCTTTCCTTATTAAATTCTCCCCCCACATATTTTTTTCATAAAACAGGCACCAAAAACTACAAACCTACCTGTGGCTCTCAAAGTATCTGTTTATAAACCTTTGGAAACTGCTTGCAATTCGTTAATCACATTTTCAAAGGAAGTTACAGATTATAGATATACTAACAAATGCCATACACAATGCCTTAGCTCAGTAACGAGATCCTCACGCGGAGAAAAGAGGGAGCGGGGTTGGGGGGAACCTGGCTTGTCCGGGACTAAATCCCATGTGTACGGGAGATCTGGCTCAGAAACTGGGGGTTGGAGAGTTTAATTCTTTTCCTGTCATTCTCTTACAATTTGGCCACACTGATGTCCCCTCTGGGGACAGCAGGTAAGGGAATCAGCAC